>PVIA01012914.1:0-35115 GCA_004024845.1 Tonatia bakeri
GTCCGCCACCGGTCCGTCCGCTGCCTTCTGCGCCCTGCGAGCGCGCGCCTGCCAGCCAGCGCTTCTGCCCGCCGGGACCCCTCGACCCCACTCCGCGGGCCTCCGACTCTGCCGCTCCTTACCGGTCTGGATGTACTGGAGTCCGACTTCCATTCAGTTCATTTCCCTCTGTTCTGGTTGTTTTCTTGTTTCTCAATTTTTGTTGTCCTTAGTTTTGGTTGCGCGAGGAGGCACAATGCGACTGCCTATGCCTCCATCTTGGCCGGAACTCTCTGTATATTGAGTTTGAGATTATTTTTATCGTGGTAAAATACTCATGTACATAACAGAAAATTTACTATTTTAAACATTTTAAAGTGAAGAATTTAGTGGTAATGCTAATGGTTTGAATGTGTCCCTCAAAATTCATGTATTGATATCCTAATCTCTAAGATGATGGTATTGGAGGAGGGAGCCTTTGGGAGGAGATTAGGTTATGAGGGTGGAGCCCTCATGAATGGAATTAGTGCCCTTATAACAAGAGGTCAGAGGACTCTCTCTCCCCTTCCACCAGGTGAGGACACAGTGGGAAGGTACAAGCTATGAACCAAGAAGAGGGCCCTCAGGGCCTTGATTGTGGGCCTCCAGCCTCCAGTACTCTGTGATGTTTTGTTTTAGCTACCCAAAATGACAAAGGCAAGCACTTAGTACATTCATAATGTTGTACAAACATCACTGCTATCTAGTTCCGGAAGCATTTTATCCCCACAGATGGAAACCCCATGCCAATTAAGCAGTCACCTCCTAATTCCTTCCCCTCCACCCCAATCCCTGACAACCACTAATCTGGTTTGCGTCTCTATGGATTTGGCTGTTCAGGACATTTCATATAAATGGGATCATACAATATGTGGTCTTTTGTGACTGGCTTTTTCACTTAGCATGTTTGCCAGATTAATCCATGTTGTAGTGCTTTGTTCCTTTTTATGACTGAATAATATGCCAGTGGATTGATATACCACATTTTGTTTATCTAACTGTGTGTTGATGGACATTTGTGTTGTTTTAACCTTTTGGCTATTATGAAGAGTGCTGCTATGATACACATTTTTGTGTGGACATATATTTTCAGTCATCTCATGTATATACCTAGAAATAGAATCGTTGGGTCACAATGGTTGAAGTTTGAACAGGCCAACCAGGATCCACACATGAAGGTCATGAAGATCCTCATGCAAGTGGTGGAGCTTGGGTAGGAGTGGGAAGGAAAGAGGGGTAGTCTGGGGTCAAGAGGCTGGTGTTCCCTCACTGCCGCATTGTGACTCAGCACTCCTAGGAATCTGAGAAATCTATATTGGAAACTGGCCTTCTGCAAAGCTGCAGGTGTCGCTGTTTCATTTACCCAGAATCCTCAGGACACATCATCACGGGGTCTAAGCGTTTCTCTTGTAAGATCATATCTCACAAACTCTTCTTGCTCCAGGGGAGGAGTTATCAATTTCCATATTGCCACTAGAGGAAGGAGGATGGGTACATTGTCAGGATGGGTAGGATGACAGGTGGCAGAGCCAGGAAGAGACTCATGTCTCTGGTCTCCTTGTTCAGTGAGTTAACCATTTGGTAGCATATTTCATTCTCCCTGCCCAAGCACATTGGCCTTGAATCACATGTTTCCATGAATCACAGTCCCAGGACTATTTTTTCAGAGAGGGGTATTTAAGTTGAATCATCCTACATTGTTTTCCAAAAACCAATATATTTTTCTTATTCGAATAAAAACTGAAAGTCTCACTGTAGGTATCTCAGAATTAAAATTTTGTCCTGATAACGTTAAGCTGGTATTTAGCTGAAAATGGGGATGGAGTAGTTTGTTCTCCAGTGTTCTGAAGTCTTCTTTCTGTTACCTGTACTCCCAGTTATGGTTACTGAAGTCTCAGCTAACTTTTTGTCATTTTTAGATGATTTACTATTACGCAGCCTGCCCAAACTCATGGATTTCTGAATTTGTCAATGTTAAATGGGATTTCCTTAATCTATTCAGGGCTGTCATAGAATGCTTCCTGTTCTGCTGTGACTTTGAGGAATAAAAGGGTTCCTCGGTCAGTGATGAGATGACACCCTTACTAATTAGCTGAGTCTGTGTGAGTCCTTCATAAAGTCTGAATCCAACTAGCCTAAGCTGGCTTGAATGAATCCTTTATCCCTGAAAACTTCATAAAGAAAGATTGTGTTGATCGGGTTATTAATGCCACAGACACACATCTCATAAAGCAAAATAATGTCAAATACAAAAAATACACATCTCATTTACTTATTAATCATACAGGTCTTTGGCCCCCAGCCCTCAGCTAGGCTATGGGGACCTAGAAGATGAACAGCATGAGTCTCTGCCATTGACTCACAGACTGTCCAAAAGAAGGAAGGCCCTTCAAGATCCTATCATTTTACTGCTCTCCTCATCTGTAAAATGAGGAGAGGGACTGATACTGGTGTTCTGGCCCCAAGAGTCCAGGCTAGCTCTCCTAACTGGTACTCTAATGCTCTGTTTACCATATGACTACCCTGATGCCTGGATGTAACTCAGAGGATCAAGGTAGCTCAATCATGAGACACCATAGGTTATTTGCATATGCTCTGGGAAGCTGGAAAGCCCATGTGCAAGTATCTGAGCAGGGTGTGTGTTCTAAGCCTGTAGAAGTCAGTGGCATTGTTCCTCTTCAAACATGCTATAAATTTGGTGAGCTAACTGTACTGTCACACTGAACCTTAACCAGAATACCTGGGCATCCTGGAGTACCACAAGTCCTTTGCAGCTACATGACCATATTTTGATCAACATGTGATTTCTTTTGTTGCACTGTTAGGAGAGGTGTGCCAGATGAGGCATGACCTGCGTGAGGAGTTGGGTGTACCATTGTTCATGTGTACAAGTATGAGGGAGAACATAATTTCAGCACCAAGGAAAGATAGTGTGATGCCTGGGGAATGTAAGATTTTGGCTTAGAGCAGGGGTCCCCAACCCCCGGGCCATGGACCGGTACTGGTCTGTGGCCTGTTAGGAACCAGGTTGCACAGCAGGAGGTGAGTGGTGGGTGAGCAAGCAAAGCTTCATCTGTATTCACAGGTGCTCCCCATTGCTCATATTACTGCCTGAGCTCCGCCTCCTGTCAGATCACTGAAGGCATTAGATTCTCATAGGATCATGAACCCTGATGTAAACTGCGCATGCGAGGGACCTAGGTTGTATGCTCCTTTTGAGAATCTATGCCTGATGGTCTTAGGCGGTGATACTAGCGCCGGGGAGTGGCTGCAAATACAGATTATTATTAGCAGAGAGGTTTAACTGCACAGAGACCATCATAAATCAGTTGCTTGCAGATTCATCAAAACTCTATCAGTGAATGGCCAGTGACAATTAAGCTGCATCTGGTGACAGGTTTTAAACCAGAATCTGACACTTACTTTAGTCAACACATGGCCCACCCATTATTTTATTTACCACTTTCGTCCGCACCTCTTTTCCACACTGTGCACTTGTCTCAGTCATATGAGCCCATGAGCTAACCCTAGCCAAAATGAGTAAAAAACAAATGTTGCTGGAGAGCTGCTTTGCAAAAGGGGAAAGACCCAATGATAAGACAGCAGAAGACTCTGCAAAAAAAAAAAGCAAGCTGTATTTGAAATACCAAGAGTCCTACTTAAATTATGCATTCATTGCAACAGGTGATTCACATTCTCCAAGCCCACTATGTATATGTAGTGACTGGCTATCCAAAAAAGCCAAGAAACCTTCTGAACTGTTCCACCACATAGAGACCAAGCATCCTGCATTAAAAGACAAGTTTTGGAGGGTTTTTTTTTTTTTAAGAAAAAAATGTGAACACAGAAAACAGAAGCAATTATTGAAGGCCACCACTTCAAATGTGTCTGCACTGAGACAGTCATTCCCAGTGGCTGACCGCGTTGCTAGAGCTAAGAAGCCCTTTACCATTGGTGAGGAGCTGATCCTGCCTGCTGCTAAGGACATTTCTCGTGAACTTTTAGGGGAGGCTGCAGTTCAGATGGGGCATGTGTTCCTCTTTCAGCTCGCACCACAACTAGACAAATAGATGAAATAGCAGAGAATATTGTAGCACTGTGGTATGCAATCCAGGTAGACGAGTCTACCAATGTTGACAAGAAGGCAACACTGCTTGTTTTTGTGCAGTATATTTTTCAGAAGGATGTGAATGAGGATATGTCATTTGTACTTTTGTTGCCAACTAATACCACAGCTACAGAGCTATTCATGTCTTTGAACGATTACATATCAGGAAAGCTGAACTGGTCATTTTGTGTCAGTATATGCATGGACAGAGCGGCTGCCATGACTGGACAGGTTTCTAGTTTCTTTACTCGAGTCAAAAAGGTCGCTTCTGAATGTGAGTCTATGCAAGTGTCATCCATAGAGAAATGCTGGCTAGCTGAAAAGTGTCACCTGAACTTAACAACGTTTTGCAGGATGTGATTAAAATTATCAACCACATTAAAGTACGTGCCCTTAACTCACATCTGTTCCCACAGCTCTGTGAGGAGATGGACGCGGAGCACACACATCTTCTATTATACACGGAGGTGAGATGGCTTTCTAAAGGGAGATCACTGGCCAGAGTTTTTGAGTTATGAGAGCCGTTCCAGAGATTTCTTTCAGAAAAACAGTCACCACTGGCAGCACATTTCAGTGGCACAGAATGGGTCACAAAACTTGCTTACTTGTGTGACATAGTCAACCTACTCAATGAACTCAGTCTGTCACTTCAGGGGAGGACAACAACTCTGTTCAAGTAAGCAGATAAAGTGGCTGCGTTCAAAGCCACACTGGAATTATGGGGAGTGAACACTGGGATTTTTGACATGTTTCAAATGTTAGCAGAGACTTTGAAGAGACTGAGCCAGGGCCTTCTCTCTCCCAGCTGGTGCGTGATCACCTGTCTCAGCTTTTAGAGAGTTGGAGCACTACTTCCCAGCCACAATAGACCCTGAACTGGGAGGGAACGGATCCGTGACCCATCTGTGAACAAGCCGGGTGAATCGACTGTGTCCATGCTAGAAGAGGACCAACTGCTTGAGATCGCAAATGATGGCACCCTTCAAAGTATGTCTGAGACAACTTCAAATCTCCATATGTTCTGGATTAAAGTCAAGGCAGAATATCCTGAGACTGCCACAAAAGTCCTGAAAAGTCTGCTTCTGTTTCCAACCTCCTATCTTTGTGAAGCAGGGTTTTCTGCAGGGACAGCAACCAAAACAAGATCACAGAGTAGACTGGCCATAAGCAACACACTTCGGGTGTCACTGTCTCCCATTGCCCCCAGGTGGGACCGTCTAGTTGCAGGAAAACAAGCTCAGGGCTCCCACTGATTCCACATTATGGTGAGTTGTGTAATTATTTCATTATATATTACAGTGTAATCATAATAGAAATAAAGTGCACAATAAATGTAATGTGCTTGAATCATCCTGAAACCTTCCCCCCAACCTCTGGTCTGTGGAAAAACTGTCTTCCATGTAACCAGTCCCTGGTGCCAAAGAGATAGGGGCCTGCTGGCTTACAGAGGGTTTGAAAGAGCATAAACCATCAGGGTAGTTGACAGTTCCACACAAAGAGCCCCATAAATGTGCAATAACTGTGGGTACATTCTTAAACACAGAGAAATAGTGATTGCGAGGCCACTACCATCCACACGCTTTGGGCTATTTCAAAGCTTTTAATCATTTTAAGTGTCTGGTCTGAAATAAGTGCACTGTCAGTGTGGCCTATTCACAGAACAGCTGAGAAACACTGTTCTAATGAAACCCGCTTCTGGTTGCTGAGCTGCTGTCGAAGCCTCATGGCAAGTGTCGAGAGCAGATTCGAAGAGAGAAGTCTTCTCTGGCTGGAATAATTAGGGAAGACTTTGGAGACAGGATAACATCAGAGGTAGATTTTGAAACCAATGGCACAGGTACAAGATGGAAGAGATGGGCTTAGCAACCCGTGTGAAAAGGGCTCAGGGTTTTAGTCCCTATAGTGAGCGCATGAATTAATGTGTTCCATAAAATGTTACCATGCCCACAACTGTGTTGGCTGTTAGAGATAGGGACTTTAGGTGTGCCATGGACATGCTCACAGTTTAGTTGGGGGAATATATGGTAATAGATAGCTGTTATATATGTGAAACAACCCGCCCGTTTGGTGCCTAAAAGCAATTTAGGCCTGGTGCATAGGGCTCAAGACGGCAAGCATGTGGTGGGAATTGAGACTGGGGGCCTGGGCAGAGGCCAGTCATGGAGGGCCTTGTGCAACATTTGAAAGAGTTTGTGATTCACTATATATGAGTCAAGAGTGTAAGATGTGGTTGCCCCCCAATTTATCATCTTTCCACCATTTGAAAATGCTATCTGTTGCTGAGAACTTGAATCCTTGATCCCAAATGATCTCTGTTGAAAGAGGTAAAATGCTTCATGTTAAATATATGCAGTTAGTTCTCACTTTCAGATATATAAAAATGTAAAAATAATGAACCTCAGAATCTAGAAAATAATAATGCTTTGATTTTAGGCCGTATTAGTGGAAGTTTAGCGTCTGTAATGATGGAGATGATGCTGGCTCTGCTGGTCGTAATGCGCCTGTGGAGTTTTTTTTTTTTTCTGGTTCATTTAAAAAGAAACATGTAGACATATGAAGTGCATTGAGGAAGAACTCACTGGACTACAGAAGGATTCCAGCATTCTCTATGCGAAAACCATAGAGGAATCATCTGTAGGTAGCACATTTATCCCTAGCACTCCGTTGCCACTTTTTTAAAAAGATTTTATTTATTTAGTTTTAGAGAGAGGGGAAGGGAAAGAGAGAGAGGGAGAGAAATATCCATGTGTGGTTGCCTCTCGAGTGCACCCAACTGGGGACCTGGCCTGCAACCCAGGCATGAGACCTGACTGGGAATCGAACTGGTGAGCCTTTGGTTTGCAGGCTGGCATTCAATCCACTGAGCCACACCAGCCGGGGCCCTTGCCACTTTTAAGACCAAAGTTTGTCTTCTCCGCTAGACTACTACATTTAATGAGGTAGGGAGTGCTGTTCCCTACTATATTCCTAGTACCCAGCCCAGAGTTTGTGCTTAAATTTGGCATTTAATACATATTGAATGAATAAATGAGTGAAGTAGAGGCTCCAGCTTGGGGGCAGACATGAAGAGAGAGAACTGATGTAAGTCTTGGGAAGGCTGGCACGTGGAAGTGGCAGTGTGCTTGCTTGCTATAGTTGCCTGCATACAACGAAGCCAAGTAGATATAAGAAGAAACTATAAAGTGACAGTGGTATCCAATAAAGGAAGCACTTATCTTCTCTAGTCACCTAAAGACAGAATGAGTATTTATATACTGCAGCGGTTTTTAACCTCATTTGGGCAGTCTGATGAAAACTGTGGTCAGTCTTCCGAGAACGAAAATGCGTATCCACACACGCAAATCAAGTTCTCAGATAATACCAAGGAGCCCAGCAAATCTCCCCCGGCCCGTCTGTGGGCTTCATGTGAAGAATTTCCCTTTTTACCACTTTGTAACTGAAAAAGCACCTTCATGTACATTACCTTAGGAGTAGTGACACTGGAGAAAGCAAGGCTGAACTATGGAACCCATTGTGCAGGTGAAGAAAAGGAATCTCAGAGAGGTGAAGTCATTTGCCCCAGGTCACACAGCCAAGAAATCCTGGACCAAGGATTGAGTCTAGGTGTGTCAGCAGATTCAAGGGGCCCTGCCAGTGCACCACTGTTGTTTCTGTGTCCCTAGAAGTGTCCAAACTGGCTATGTTACCTCTTGACAGGCAGATAGAGGTGCTGTCAGTGTTGACAGGGTAGATAAGAAATACTTGAAAAATGTATAAAGTACTTTACAAGTCAGAAAGCACTGTACGTGTGTTTGTTATCAGAGAGGCTCTAGAGCATAGCAGGCAAGGGGGGGTGTGTGCTCTGGGGACAAACTAAACTATTCAGCTGTGAATCCCATTTTGGCTACTTAGCAGATCTGTGGTCTTAGGACACTTACTAACTTTGAGACCCATTTTCTTCATCTCTAGAATAGAGATAATAATATTATCTACCTTGTGTGTTAGTGAGAGGCTAAAAGGCAGTAACATATATACATTATTTAGTACAGTACCTGGCACTTGGTAAGCACCCAGTAAACTTTAGCTGTTTCTCAATAAACGATAGCTAGTGTTGTTGTAATTACTGTTATTATTTGAAATAATTCTATTTCAATTACACCATTACTCTCTAAGTGGAAAATCCTGTCCCTTATAACTAGGGCTGCGAAGGAATTTTTCTGTCCTTTACTGAAGCTGTGACGTTACATGACTATGCTGCTTTAACTCATGCCACACTGAACCCTGGCCTATTCACATATTGTATTTCTCTTTTAAGAGCAGGTATAGGGCCCTGGCTGGTGTGGCTCAGTGGGTTGAATGCCAGCCCACAAACCAAAGGGTCTCCAGTTCGATTCCCAGTCAGGGCACATGCCTGAGTTGCAGGCCAGGTCTCCAGTGGGGGGCACGTGAGAAGCAATCACACATCGATGTTTCTCTTCCTTTCTTTCTCCCTCCCTTCCCCTCTCTAAAAATAAATAAAATCTTTAAAAGAAGAGCAAGTATAGGGATAAAAAATAGTGTAAATGACCATCGTTTTTATGGTTTTAGTTGACAAAGAAACTTATACTTAATATTTGCATTTTGACAAGATAATATACCCATATTTTTCCAATTTAAAGCAGCCACAAGAAAGAGAAAGCAGACAATGTGGTCTCCCATTAAAAAGTAAGCATTCCATCAAAGTGGCTAAATGTTTAAAATGCAGGGGTAGGCAAAAGTAATTAGGGATAGATTTATGGTAATTAATAAGTAAATAATAATACAAGAAAAACTCTGTGTCATGTACTCACAACTGTAAACTTACTTTTGCCAACCCCTACATATGTAGACGACATGGAGGTATTTGTAGAATAAATCAAGAGTTGTCACTTTTGTAATATTGAGCATCAGGGAGAGATAAAGGGTAGGGTAATAGCTACAGTGCTGGGAATTGTGAAAAATCCACAACTTCTGACATTCAACAGTAAAATATTTAGAAGCATTAGGTTTCCCTTGGTGATTCTGTCCTTGTCACTAATATCTGTAAATTTCCTTTGTTGGTGGATAGTTGTTAGATTAGGAAAGACAGTTGGCAAATATGCCCCTTCAGATTTAAATAGCAGATAACATTTAAATTGAAAATTGATTAAAGGAAATTTGGTAAATTGATTTTAGGACACTTTATCCTATTACTTTTTCCAGTGATAGAGTTTTTTTTAAGATTTATTCTTTCCTCCTAATAAAAGCAGCTGGAAGTGGTCTGGTTATGTGCAATATTTTTAATTACAAACAACATATTCTGTGTTTTTGTACATTACTGAATTATGTTATGCAAACATACTGGCAAAATCCATTTGCATTACATTTTAATTACCTTTAATTTTATAGGAATTGAGAGAAAATTTAGGCTTTGAACAATGTAAATTGCTAACCAAGATGTCAAATTTACCGTATGATGCTTTATTTTTTATTTCCAGGCTGAAAGTTCTCTTCAATTTCCAGACTTTCTGTAGCTCTTGCAAGGGAGATAATTGAAGTCAGTGAAGGGATTGGCAAGTACAGATTGGTGCATACAGAACAGTCGTGGGGATGTAAAGTGCGGCATCGGGAGTACAGTCGATAATGTGTGTATGGTGTGTGATGGGTACTGGCAATATCGAGGGGACCACTTTGTAAAGGATATGATTGTCTAACCACTGTGCTGTATACCTGAAACTAATATAAAATAATAGTGAAGGTAAAGTGTAATTGAAAAAAAATTGTAATTGACAAAACAAAATGAATCCACATTTTATAAAGTACAAAAAATAAAGTGGAGACCTAGAACTTTAAGAACTGGTTATTGAAAATGATCACATAGTTATCTCTGTAAAGTGAGATGGACAGTTGAGGTGCAAGTTAGCAGGGGGAAAGTTCCCATATTTACCTCAATTATTTTGTTTAAAGGTTTGCCTTACTTTCCTTCCTTCAATGCCATGATCTGGGCTCCCCTCTATCAAGGCCAGTTTTGCTTCTTCTGAGATATAATGCATTCAGCTGTGCTCTCAGAATGCAGTGTCTTTTTCTACATATATTTTAGTATTTCACCTTTGTAGTGGGAATACCAGCACAGCTCATAATAAGTACCTACACTCACTGAAAACAGCACACAGTTAGCAGACATTTCGTATTTTGAAGCAACTTATACAATGCTGCCTTAAAGTGCAAGTTGCTGGTGTTTCTGTTTGTTTGATTTTATTCTCCACCATAAAAAATTAGGAAGATATTTGAAATTAAAAGCACCCGACTTTGACCTATGTGTGAATAACAATTGAGGCATTTATTGTAATTAAGGGGACTAGCTTTGGTGCTCTTCTAAGCCTCCCAGTTTCCAAATAGGTGGGAATTTTTTTGCATCACAAAAGAAAGTAAAGGGTGGGGTCCTGGCTGGTGTGGCTCAGTGAATGGAGCACCGGCTGCAAAGCGAAGGGGTGCTAGTTTGATTCCCAGTCAGGGCACATGCCTGGGTTGTAGGCCAGGTCCCCAGTGGGGGCACGTGAGAGGCAACCACACATTGATATTTCTCTCTCTTTCTCCCTCCCTACCCTCTCTCTATAAAATAAATAAATAAAATCTTAAAGAAAGTAAAAGGTGGGAAATTAGTAAAGATTAACATATACACGTTTTCCTGCCACTTCTCATGTCTAGTTGCCAAAGCACAGCACTTTGAATAAAACAGGAAAGAATTGCTCAAAAGATACAAACCATGAAGCTAATATAATAGAATCCATATTACACGCAGGTAGTCAGTAGTTTTAGAAAAGAGCTATCAGTCACACTGACCGGGGAGTTATTTCCTCATGTTATTTTAATATGAAACAGTATGAATGACAGTCTAGAATAGAAAAGGGACTGCCACTGAGGAGACACATGCCACAGAGGTACCTTCTACTATTGCTGCTTGCAATTACTTCTTTTCAGAGGGGGACTGTACTTTTTCAAAATGATGTCCCAGAGAGATATTGATCAAGAGTATGAAGAATGAGGTCCTCTATTTTTGTATGAAGTAACAGATGAAATGATGAGCAATCGATGATAAATGGCTCCATGATTGATAGAATAGTGTTTGTTACCTGGGCTTATTTAATGTTTCTGTCTCTGTTGCAATTATTAAATGGCACACTCAGTCTTATTTTTTTTTCTCCTTTTTCTACCAAGGTTTGATCAAAATACTTGGACAGAAAAATTCTGTTGAGTGACGTGGGTGAGGTAGCTTGTCCAGAAGTTCCACATCTCTTTAGCAGATTCTAAACCAAGGGTGTCAAACTCATTTTCACCAGGGGCCACGTCAGCGTCGAGGTTGCCTTCAAAGGGCCGAATGTGACTTTAGGACTGTATACATGTAACTACCCCTTAACTAGGGGCAAGGAGCTTGGCGCTGCTGCTGGGTAGAACAAGGCGCCAGGACAGATAAAACAAGGTGGACGGCCGGATTCCACCCGCAGGCCTTGTGTTTGCCATTTCTGTTCTAAAAAGAACTTTAAGTCACATTTTTCTTTCACTTCAGTTTGAGGGGAAGATATGGGGTAGGTTCCTTTGGTCTTGTGGCAGGGGATCTTATGGTCTGTTGTGCCGTGTGCATTGGAAAATTAGTTTAATTCACTTTAGCTTCATGTCAATCAGCTCTGCAGAGTGCCAGGCTGTACCCGAGACATCTCCAGCCTCCTGAGAAGTGAGTCAGTCAGACACTTTCCTGCCCACCCGCAACTCACCTTACAAACTGAGTCCTGTGAACAATAGTGTTTCTTCCCATTCTGAGCGCCAAAGATACTTGCTGCTTGCTGAGAAAGCGTCTGAGTTGGATGGGCTGGGGGTTGGGCTTGGATGGATCTTTGGTGAAGACCACCAGAGGATTCTCTGTTGTTTCTGAACGTAGCCAAGGATCCTGATACGAGAGAGAAAGGTGTGGGGGAAATGTGAGGGATTTCAGAATGTCACCCTGCACTCACCTAGGCCATTCCCACACAATGGTTTGGGGTGTGGCACAGCTCTTAGGTGCTTAAGGTTGGGGGAAAGCAGCTCAGGGTCTTGAAAAGAGTTTGGGACTTGGAACCACTGGGCTGGTAACTGAGCCCCTGTGTCTGCTGTGTGACTCAAAGCAAGTCAGTGCACCTCTCTGAGTCCTGCCAACTTCACAGGGCTATGGTGAACATCTAATCCAACAATACACGTCAAAGCATTTTTTTTAAAACTACAAAACACTAAATCGACTACTAGTTATTCATGTGAGAGCTCAGGACTTGAAATGCAGATTAAGCCATCAAAATAAATGTGAGAATGAAACTCTGACAGAAGTCTTATGAGATTTTTCAGTCAATTTAACTCCTTCAATTATCATATTTGATAAGCCCACATTTTCTCACATCAGTTTTACTCCTCCTGTTATTGATCTTTCTTAACATTCTCTCCCCTTAATGGTGAGTTCCCAGTCTTCCCTTACATAGTCACAATCCTGGGAGGTAGACTCTATATTGATCTGTTCAAAGAGAGCCTTTCCCTATTCCATCCTTTTCCTGTATCTCTTCCTGAGCCTCCCAAGTTAAGCTGAGGAACCAGCCCGCCCAGCTGGCCTTCTGTGCCCTGCCACCTAAAAGGATTTGCCCCGCATTGTGGGGCACCAGGGAAAGATCTGCTTCAAAGAGGGGATGAAATCTTGGGAACTCCCAATTACACATGAGTAACAATGGCAGAGATTCCCGCCTGACTGAAGGCTCTCAGAGACTGGAGCTTTGTCTAGACCGGGAAGGGGAGTGTTAGAGGGGAAATACAGTCACCCACAGGTAAGGAAGAAGAATGAAGATGAGAATGGACAATTCAAATTTACTTCCACGGTTCTAAACTTTGGATTTGGGCTCTTCTTTACTCAGAATGTAAATCTTACACTTTTTAGTGATTATTTTCAGTGGGTCAAATACATGATTGGGGTGGATGCAGGATGCCCTGAAATATGAATTACAACTAGATTAAATTGCCTACCATATATAACTTGAAACAGTCATTTCACTTCAAAATAGGGCTTTCGTCACATAGCATGCAATGAATGATTTGTTATGTTACCTTTATATCTGAAAACATCATAAATCCATAATGTGGACTAAGTCTTTAAAATCACCTACCAGGGAGAGTCTTCTGTACAAAATGAAACAAAACAAAACCTAGAACACACTAGTGAACCACAATAAAGGCTACAGCTATAAGTATAGACACTTAGAAGTAAGTTTGAAGAATAGCTATTTTATTCCCAGTCATTTTCACATACTATGAAGATTCAGAAAGTTATTATTTGGCAGGCAGTATTATTTGAAGGCAGGTGTTAGGCATGCAATTATTATAAAGACTCTGTGAGGAGAATGACCACATGATACAAATTTATCTTTATTCTAATATAGTTTACAGAATTTTTTCCTGGCAAATTACACTACACTTTATGGAAATGTAACATTTTGTATGAATGGAAAGGACAATCCCGGTTGCATGCTAATGAGGCAGACAAAGTAGCCTCACTCTTATTTGCAACTGGCCCAGACCTTTCCATTAGCAAATTAAAATCTGTTCAAATTTATTTACTAATATATTAGGAGAAGCTTCAGGCTAACCCCTTGATCTGTATTATATAGCAAACAACTGTAGCAGTGAAAATAATTAATAGCATGTAATACACCTCCTGTTTATTTCTTCTTCCTGCCCAGGGGTCAGCTGTATAGTGGGTTTGCTGTCTGCATTCAGTTACATGGGTGTATTTACTTTAAAATTATCAATTATAGTTTTAAATGACTGTCCTTAATTGCGGTCTTCTCATTCAAGTGTGATACATATCATATGTATGCTTTGTGTTTATTCCTATATTATATCACCTGCTCCTGACCAATTCTGAGAGGAGCCTATTCTTTTGAAAATAATGTCTCCTGAAGCCTGTTGTGTTTGTGTTTACTGCATAATGACGAGAGCCATGGCTTTGTTCATCCTCATTATACCAATACTGAACCAATTAGTGTTCACTCTCTATATCTAGGAAAAACCTTCGCTCAATTATCTTGTGGATCCTTAAAAGAGAGGTTTGGTTGCTAATGGACTTGGAATTTGCAATGCGAATGTCAGGGTCTGCAGAGCTTCCCAGGAGTAGGAGTGCAGGCTTTGCTGACCTCTGCTGTCTATTTGAAAAGGCGCTGCTGCTTTTTCTCGCCGCAGAGTTGTTTCTGGGCGGGACTGAGTGTCTCATTCTACTGGAAAACTGATCACACTTTTGAGCAATGGAAATGAAAGTGCTGTTGGGATAGCAAGTGCACATAGGTAGTACCAGAAATGCATGGTCTGTTCCTGTCTCATCTAAGAGCCAAGCCCGTGCAACTTTCACAAATATATGTCAAAATTTGGTGCCAGGAATTCTCACACATGCAATGCTATTCTTTTGTTGCAATGTTTTCAAAATGTTTGTCAGGAAATCCCCCAATATCTCATTGGTCCAGAATAACATCTGGGATGGTTTGATGATAAGAAGGTCCTCCAGGTAAAAATAAGCCTCAAAGAGAAGGGGCAGAAATGAAATTATAATGGGTGGGCTGGGGGGCTATGGTGGGGTGAAAATGGGGACAACTATTCTTGAACAACAGTAAAAAAAGAAATGGAATTATAAATTATGGAAATGGTTTGTGGTACAGAGGTGCAGAGTAGCTGGGTAAATGGGAGACTTCTAATTTCTGCTTGACAAAAATGAAACGTTAATTTCCTGTTTATGATCCCAGGGAATTGTATCCTCCTTTCTCTCTAAAATGCCCCAGGTGAAGTTCTTCTTTTTTCTTTTTTCTGGCTGGAGTTGGCCTGTTTGTGAACCTCAGAAGCAATCATAAGCTGGGGTGAGGAAAGGTCAGGGCAGATTCTTGGATGAATTCTCTGTAGCATACATCATGTTGGTATCCTCACATTACATGCCAAAAAGTAGGGCCAAGAAGGACTGATTGTTACTTTTCTTGTCTGCTCAAGCATAAGCCTATAGTAATGTAAGTATAGGTGTGGCTCTACTTCCTGTTTCTACATAACCCAGGCTGGGCAGATACCTTGAGTGACAGGACTCCTTTTTATTCATGTGATATTCTAGGTCTATTGACATGTTTCAAATGATCTACGAAGATGAGCAAACAGGTGCAGAAATTAAGTGACATGAATAAAAGCCACTGGGCTGAAACATGGTAGACATAGGATAGAACCAGAACTCACAACCTCAGTGGCTTCAAAAAGGCATTTAGCTCCAGGAGGACTGACATGCAAAACCCTTGTGAAATGCACATCGTGCACTAGCACCATTTCTTTCCTGGGAGTGCCCATCCTTTCCTAACTTTCTTCCTTTACCTCCCTGCTACTCTCTTTCCAAATTCCTGGCCAGTGTCTTTCAGCCTTTTCCCAGCCTTCCCTGCGGCAGCCACTATCAACTCTTCCTTTGACTCAAAGCCCAAGGAGTCACAACATGCCCCTTCCTTGTTTGGATCCCCACCCCTCCTCTTCTGAAGTGAAATGAAAAGACTTGCTTATCTACAAGAAAGAAATCTTTGGATAATTAGACTAAATTACCATGCTGATGCCATCAGTGGGACTACTTTTGCATGTAACATTTAGCCCCTTTTACAAAATGGCTATCAGCTCTTTGTCTACCAGTAGGATTAAGTTCCCTATGGAGAAATGACACAGGACAGTAGACTCTTAGGTGGTTCTTTGACAGGTTGCAATCATTCTGTTTATTGTTCTGGCTGACAGTTTTTTCTGCAGCAATAAACAAGTGCATTTTTCATAGTTCAGTGGTTCCTATCTTTGGGGATACACCAGGCCTTTACTGTGGACTGAATAAAAAATATCTCAGAAAATAAATAAAATGTGGCTTTTAAACTGTAAATTAATAGTTACGCTTAGTTAAATACAAATTGATTTTGAAATATTATTGACTTTATAGCAGCAGTTGTTTTTTTTTTAAAGATTTTATTTATTTTTAGAGACCGGGAAGGAAGGGAAAAAGAAAGGAGAGAAACATAGATTTGTTGCATCTCGCACTCTCCCTACTGGGAATCTGGTCACAACCCAGTCATGTGTCCTGACCTGGAATCAAACCAGTGATGTTTCCGTTCGTAGGGCGATGCCCAACCCATTGAGCAATCCTGGTCAGGAATTACAGTAGCAGGTTATCAGGTAAGAGTTCCTAAATCAACAGATAACTTCAATCATGTGAAAAGGCAATGAAACATTTCAGTGTAAAAATGGTATTTTTTTTTTTTTTTAAGAGAGAATCTATAGCAAAAAGAACTGAGCTGGACCTGGGTTGCAATAGTGTCTCAGTTATGAGCTCTGGGTCCATTATATACTGAGTGATTTGGATCAGATGAGTTCTTTTCCAGTCCTCTATTTTCCTAGCCTAATAAAAAATTAATTTATTGCTAAATATTTATTGTGATTCTATTACGCTGCTAACATGTATTCGGTGCTTATCAGCATGCCATTCATCAGCTTTTTAAACATTCACAGTGTCCCTGTGAAGTAGGTGTTGTTATCTCTTTTTCAGAGATGGAAAATGAAACACGTAGAAGGAAGGTATTCCTTCTTTCCTATTTCTTTAGTATATAACACTTAAAAAAAAGAGCTTCAGCCCTGGCCAGTGTGGCTTGGTTCCCTCAGTATTGTCCCACAAACCAAAGGGTTGCAGGTTCAACTCCTGGTCAGGACACATGCCTAGGTTGTGGGTTCAGTGCCCAGTGGGGGCACGTGTAAGAGGCAACTGATTGATGTTTCTCTCACACATCATACATGATGTTTCTCTCCCTCTCTTACTCCCTCCCTTCCCCTCTCTCTGGAATCAATAAAAGGAAAAAATGTAATAGAGTTTCCCTTAAAATTCATGCGTTTAGAAAATCAGGCAATTTTATTTTTCCAAATAAAGTTGACTCTGCAATTACTACTTAAGGGATCCTCTTCTCACTTATTTTAAATTCAAACTTCATCATACACTGAATTCCTGTACATACAGAATCTGCTTCTGGACTCTACTCTGGTCCACTGATCTGTCTTCCTAGTCCTGTGCTGTTTCACTGTTACAGTGACTAGTCTACAACATTTTGATATTTTGTAAGGCATCTGCAACTTCTTTATCTTTTTTTCAGCAGTTTCTACAGTTTTAAAAACAGTCTGATCATTTTTGCCCATTTTCTCTTTTGGATAAATAATTAGACTGAGATTTCCAGGTTTAATGGGAAAAATATATTGAATTAAAATTAATTTCTGCAGAACTGACCTTTGCAGACCATTGGGAGATGTTTTCAATTATCCTCATCATCTTTCATATCCTTTAGTAATTATAGTTGCATTCATGTAGGGCTTAGGCATTTTGTATTAGATTTATTTCTAGAAATTATTATTTTTGCTATTATGAACAGGTAGAGCTATTTTTGAACAATGGGGAAGATTGAGACTTCAGGAATAAAAATAGTGCAAATGAACACTCAGTGGAGAAAATAAGCATGTAATGTTTGGCAGAAGCTAAGGGTGATAGGAACTATTACTCCCTATTATCCAGGTTAAATTTTCTTGATAATACTTGCCTGATCTCTTTGATAGGGTTATGAAAGTTTTTCAAATGTGTGAGGTATATGAAAATGAGTCTTCTAGTTTAATAAGCACAATTGTTGAGGACTGTTTAAGAGTTAGATGAACATATTCTGACACCTTGTGGTCATTTAAGGCTATGCATGATGGGGGAATCCCATCGGCTGAACTGGGAGGAAATGGATTGTCCTCAGAATCATATTTAGATCTAAAGGGAAGGGGGGTTAGAGATAATCAAATCCAAACTTCTTGTTTTATGCGTGAGGAAGGCGAGGCTCAGGCAACAAGTGGACCTTTCCCCAGTTAACACAGCTGCCCAGTAACCGAGCTGGGATCACTGTTCCTGACTTCTTGCCTACTGCTCTTTTTACTGTTATCATATCCATGTGCCGATTCCCTGCACTTATAGAGAACTAAAATAAAGTCATAATTTGAAATCCAAGACAGGCATCTTTTCATAATTTTGACATCATCTCTGAGAAACTGAAATCATTAATCAGTGTGTGTTTTGGGGTGCTGCTGGTGATGATGTTTCCTGTGTGTGGGAGGCAGGTGTAGGTCTGGTTTCTGGGGGTTCCTCAAGCTGGCCAAATCGAAAGCCCTAAGTGATGTGGTCATTGCAGCTCAGTGCAGTGGATCTACACAAAGCTTAGAACATCAGGGACCTAGAATATTTTCCAAGCCTTTCACAGGGTTTTTCTTAATAGCTCAAGGACACCTGCATGGTCTAAGAATGGATCTGCCCAAGGGTGTGCCTGTTGCTCAGTCCTTGGAAGTGCAGTCGCCTCAGCCTGAATGTGGTGATGAATGCAGAACCCAGTAGCTGGGGCCATTAGTCATTTTTACTCTCTGGTAATGGGGAATTCACCGGTGCACTTTCATGATCACTGAAGTCCTTCCATTGCTTTGCACAGATCTAACTTTCCACATGGGTTTAGGGAGTAGCTGCTCCATGGTTTCTATGCACATTTTTCTGAGAAAAACTCAGAAGAGAGAGGTCAGTGGAATGAACTACAACCCCAGTCATTGCAGTTGCTCTTGGGACCACAACTGGTACACGTCCTCTCCCGCCTCCACTGTCCTTTCTAAATTCACCCAGCCCCCAGTTGTCTCCTCAGCAGGTCTTGGTGGCTTAACCTGGTGGTGTATTCTGCTGTTGTTGAGTGGGATGTTCTACAGATATCAGGCCACCTTTGTGGATAGTGTTATTCTAGCGTTCTACATCCTTGTTATTTTTCTGTTGATCAGTTATTGAGAGGAGGACCCTGACGTCTCTTTTATCGTTCAATTGTCTATTTTCCCTTTTGATTCTGTCTGATCTTGTTTCATGTATTTTGGGTTGTTAGGTATGTATTTCTTTTGTTATAGCTTCCTGATGAATTGACATTTTCTAAAACGTCCCTCTTATCTCTAGTGATTTTTGTCCTGAAGTTACTTTTGTATGGTGGTATTAATCTTGCCACTGCAGTTCTCTTTTGGTTGCTGTGTACATGGTGTATCCTTTTTACTATTACTTTCAACACATTTGTGTCCTTAAATCTAAAGTTTGTCTCTCATACACTGAAAATAATTGGATTGTATTTTTAAATTCATTTGGAGAATCTGCATTTTGATTTATGTTTAACCCTTTTGTGTTTCATAGAATTATTGATATCATTGGATTTACTCTGCCACTTTGCTGCTTGTTTTCTGTCACATATCTTTTTATGTTTTTTTTGTTCATTTTTATTGTTTTGTGTTGACTAGGTATTTTCTAGTGTACCATTTTAATGCTATTGACTGAGTTTGTTCCTCTGTATAGAGAGTTCTTTGTGTTCTGTAAGATTTTGATTAAACTGGACATTTAGATAATATATTGCAGCAAATAAGGATTCCTGTCCTCCCTCTTCGAAGTTGTTGTTGTTGCTTTTGTCTGTTGGCTTAGTAAATTACCTCAACCATTTTATAGAGCCTGTTTCCTCCATACCATCTCTGCCCCGTTGTTTTTCATTCTTTGGCATGGTTTGCCAGGAGCTGCAACTGGGTTATTAAATATAGTGGTCCACTAGTGACTATTTGGAGGTTTTGCTTAAACATCTCGATTCAGTAAGGCTTCTCCTCTTGCAGATGGATCTGTTAAGACTGCTTTCAAAATAGAGGCAGTCTGCATGCAAGTCTTCCCCAGCTTTTACTTGCTGCTGGATCTCTTCTGGTCTTCTCTGCATGTGTGCAAGGCCTCATCCTCAACAGCAACAAGTAGATGTCTGGGAGCTTCTCTGGTCTTACCTGTGTATGACAAGCAGCCTTACGCATGAACACAGCCTTCTGGGACAGCAGAGACTTCTGGCAGCTTATCAAGGCCCATGATAACTGTTTTGTTTTTATTTACATTTCTGGCAGGCGTGTTCTAGCCAGATTGTAGTCTCAAGTAGCTGTGATCTTGTCCTTCCCCAGTCGTTTACCACTGAGTTCTGTTATTTTTGACAAGCCCCCCAGGCTTCAACCTTTTTCTCAAGTCAGTGCCCTCTGGCAGCAGAGCTGCTGGTTTTTGTAGTAATTCTTTCAGAACTGGTAAGGATGGGAGTTCAACGTACAAGACCCCTTCCCCACTGCTCTTGCCAAAGTTCAGTACATTTTCTTATATAAATGTTTTTCAATATGTTATATGCCTTTGCTCAATGTATAGAGACCTGTAATAGCTGTTTATGACAACTTTGTCCAGTTTTATCATTGTCTTGGGGGAGAAGATTTGCTGAGCTCCACACTCTACCATTCCCACATTCATACTCCCTCCCATAGCCCCTTCATTCCTTCCTCTACCATCTGCTAGGACAACTTAAGTATTTTCTCCTCATTGGATAATATCAGCAATAGCTTTTCCCTGGCTTCTAATATAACCCCAGGAATATGTATGCCTGAACATCTCTGATCCTGTACCTTTAAATTTTATTATTGTAATTATTTTTAACATTTTACTTTCATTTACAGTTAACGTTCAATATTATATTACTTTCAGGTGTACACCATAGTGATTAGACATTTATATACCTTATAAAGTGATCACTAGTGTAACTCTAGTAAGAATCTTTAACAGTTCCTCTACTATAAAGGACACATGGACAAAACCAAGGGGGAGGGTCTAAGGGAGGGAGGTGGGTTTGGCTGGGGTGGGGGGAGTGGTGGGAAGAAAATGCAGACAACTGTAACTAAACAACAATAAAGTAATTTTAAAAAATAAATTAATTAAACACACACATGCACACGCACACACAAAGAACCTTTAACAGTTCCTTAGTTGTGTTTGCTCTTCACTGCAGGCGCTAATGGCCTGTTTGTGAGCTACCCTCTCGGCCTTGCTGTTCTCACACTTAGCCATTAACTGCTTGTTAGAGGCCCACAGACTCTTATTAACCCTCGTCAGGGCATCAGTGTAACTTATCAGGCAACCAGCTAGCTCTACTCTTTTCACAGGTATTGTTACACTCCTATCTCTCAAATGCCTGAATTGTCACACCTGCAATAGCATTTCCCTTCACTGAGACATTTCCCAGGTCAGCACTAGGAAATCTTTAGTAATTTTATTACCACTCTGTGCCAGACACTGGGTCACAAGTAAGCCAATCCCAAATCCCCTTCTTATTACCTTTCTCAGACTACTCTTGGGACCATGTTCAGGTTCCCAAGAACAGATGCCAAGAAGGAATTAGATACACAGAGTTATTAGGAAGAATGGCCATGAAGGAAGGTGAAGGTTGCCAGGGGAGGCTGGGATTGCTGAAAGGTCAACGATGCAGTTTGACCCTTGTGAAGGAGATATGGAAAAATGGGTGAAAGAATCTTTTTTTGTTAAAGATTTTATTTATTTATTGTTAGAGAAAGGGGAAGGAAAGAGAAAGAGAGGGACAGAAACATCAGTGTGTGGTTGCCTCTCACACACACCCAACTGGGGACCCTGTGCCCCAGGCATGTGCCCTGACTGGGAATCAAACTGGTGACCCTTTGGTTCGCAGGCCCACACTTGTTCCACTGAGGTATACTAACCAGGGTAGGTGAAAGAATCTATTGACTCAGTGAAGTTCTCAGGAAGTTTGTCAAGCCAGTGGGGGTCCTCGAACTAAGGCTGGCTGTCGGAGGAGTCCTGCATCTCCCAGGATTGGGCCTGCCTTACATAACTAAAGTACACCTGCCTTCTTCAGTCACTGCCTAGGAGTAGCTCATGGAAAATGTGACTTCAGTGCAAATACAGCAATAGATTTCAGAGCACAGAAGCTGGGACTGTGAAATATGAGGTTTGTCTGGAAAAGTCCAGCCATTGTTAATGTTACGAGAATAGTTTGTGTGACATCGATGTAACCTGGCAGCCAAGGAGAGTGGACTGGAATGCGCATGCGTGAACAATGACGACTTCACTGTACTAGTCAGTGGGAATGGTGGACAATGTTGAGTGAGCATGTATATTGTGTGGCTGTCACATTCAAAATGACTGAGCAAGTAGAGCAACACATTTGCACCAGAGTTTGCATTAAGTTTGAACATTCCTCTGTGGAAACTATTTGGATGATTCAGAAGGCCACAGCTATGGGCAACTGGTGATTGGCAGCTTCATCATGACAATGTGCTCACTCATGCATCATGTCTCATGCAGAGTTTTGATGAAATATGAAATCACCCAGGTGATTCAGCCCCCTACAGCCTAGGTTTGGTACCCCGCGACTTCTGGCTTTTCCTAAAACTAAAATCACCTTTGAAAGGGAGGAGATTTCAGATCATCAGTGAGATCCAGGAAAGTACAACAGGGCAGCTGATGGCGACTGGGAGAACTGTGTGAGGTCCCAAGGTGCCTACTTTGAAGGGGACCGAGGCATCATTGTCCTATGTACACTGTTTCCTGTGTCTTGTATCTTCTTCAATAAATGCCTCTATTTATCATGTTACATGCTGGATACATTTTGGACAGATTTCATATACTCTCTGTAGCTGGAGTTCTGCGAGCCACAGTAAAGAGAGATTTCATGGCTACCATACTTATTCTTTATTTTCCTTTTAGTTAACTTTTTCAGCTTTTCATTTTTACTTAATCTTTTTCCTTTTACTACTAATCTACCTTTGTATTTCATAGTTAATATTTAGACCAAGTGCTACTGAGTCACTAATGTTTGAGGAATCACAGTGGAGACAAAATCGGTCAGAAGAAAGTGTGGAAAGATAAAGGTATGAACAGTGGAATTTTAAGAGAATAATATATGCTGATTTTGAAACAAAATGCTGAAAATTGGCTTCCCACTTTTCTCAAAATTTATAAAGAATGTAGAAAAGTTTGTAACCTATGCTAGAAATAAGATTTAGAATATTTTCACCTATAGACCATGACAAAGGCCATCTACTTTAGTAAATGTCTACTATCTTTTAGTACCTTTAGTTCTCCTTTTGAATGCTTTTCTGTGCTATGCCTTGAATTGTCAGAGGTAACCAGTGCATGACTTGGTTGATGTGTCTTAAAAGTTCTGTTCGCTACCTAAATGTTTTTGATTTAGATTGTCTTAAACAGGTAACCAGAAATCTTAAGAGTTTTTACAAAATCAGGTTTATATGATCATATGTGTTGCACCCTTATTGCTCTTATGTGCCTAATTTTTATTTATTACATGCATGCCTCTAAAAATCATCATCTTTCATTGGGATGAATGCTTTTTCTTGACATTCCCTAATATTGTTTACACAAGGATGCACATAAGTGAGCTGGAATCATGTTACTTCATTAGACTGAAGCAGTCAGCGTGGCTGGAAGAGGCACCCATCTGTGCTGTAACAGCAGGAGTGAAACCACATCAATATGTATGTCTATGGGAAATGTCTAGTCTGAGAAAACAATTTATTCACAAAACTCTGTTTTCAATGCTTGGAACTTTGCTGCAAACCAGAGCAGGCAACCAAATAAACCATTTGTCTCTCTGTATAATTTGACGAAAACTGCTCCATTCCTGTAGGCGTGGCCTTGGACATTAAGTTCATTATCTTTAACTGCATTAAATCCCATTTAGCATTGGTGTTGAAAATCAAATTATCATTGCTCGCTTAGCTTTCATGTAAACTGGAATCTGACAAATTAAACTGGTAGATTTATGGCTTGAAAGAAAGAACTATTGTAGTACATTCTCTGTCTGGGGACACATCTTTCTCATTCCAGCTATCTTTTCCCGCTACTTATGAAGATGTTTTTTTTTTAAGACTTTATTTATTTATTTTTAGAGAGGGAAGGGAGGGAGAAAGAGAGAGAGAAACATCAATGTGTGGTCGCTGGGGGCCGTGGCCTGCAACCCAGGCATGTGCCCTGACTGGGAATTGAACCTGCGATGCTTTGGTTCACAGCCCACACTCAATCCACTGAGCTATGCCAGCCAGGGCTAAGATGTTTTAACATTTAAAAAAAATTATATTTTAGTGCTCGCTTCAGCAGCACATACACTAAAATTGGAACGATACAGAGAAGGTTAGCATGGACCCTGCATAAGGATGGCATGCAAATTTGTGAAGCATTCCATATTTTTGCATAATGGGGGAAAGAAGGGGAAGGGTCATTAAGGAACACATATAAAGGACCCATAGACAAAGCCAAAGGGGGGAAGGATTGAGGGTGGGGCAGGGGAAAGTGGTGGTGGGAAAATGGAGACAACTGTATTTAAAAAAAATAAAAATGCAAAAAATTTTATTTTATTGATTATGCTGTTACAGTTGTCCTGATTTTCCCTCTTTGCCCCCCTGACAAAGCACCCCCCACTCTCTCAGGCAATCCTCTCCCCTTTGTTCATGTCCATGGGTCATGTGTATAAATTCCTTGGCTACTCCATTTCCTATACTGTACTTTATATCATCATAGCTATGCTGTGACTACCAATTTGTACTTCTTAATCCCCTCACCTCTTCACCCGTTACCCCTGATCCCCTCCCATCTGGCAACCATCAAAACGCTCTCCATAGCCATGATTCTGTCTCTCTTCTTCTTGTTTGCTTAGTGTGTTTTTTAGATTCAGTTGTTGATAGGTATGAGTATATTGCTATTTTATTATTCATAGTTTTGATCTTCTTTTTCTTAGATAAGTCCCTTTAACATATTGTATAATAATGGTTTAGTTTGGTGATGATAAACTCCTTTAGTTTTTTCTTGCCTTGGAGGCTCTTTATCTGCCCTTTGATTCTAAGTGATAGTTTTGCTGAGTAGAGTAATCTTGACTCTAGGTCCCTGCTTTTTATCACTTTGAGTACTTCTTGCCAGTTCCTTCTAGCCTGCAGTTTCTTTTGAGAAATCAGCTGACAGTCTCATCGGAACTCCCCTGTAGGAAACTAACTGCTTTTCTCTTTCTGCTTTTAATATTCTCTCTTTATCATTAATCTTTGGCATTTTAATTGTGATGTGTTAATGTGGGCCTGTTTGCACCCATCTTGTTTGGGACTCTTTGTGCTTCCTGGACTTGCATATCTATTTCCTTCACCAAATAAGGAAATTTTTCTTTCATTAGTTTTTCAAATAGATTTCCAATTTCTTTCTCATTCTTTTCTCCTTCTAGCACTCCTATAATACAAATGTTGGTATGCTTGAAGTTGTCCCCGAGGCTCCTTACACTATCCTCATTTTTTTTGGATTCTTTTCTCTTATTGTTCTGATTGTTGGTATTTTATTTCCTTGTATTCCATGTCATTGTTTTGCTTCTTAGCTTCATCCATTCTACTGTTGATTCCCTGTAAATTGTCCTTTATTTCCATTAGTATATTCTTCGTTTATGACTGGTCTTTTTTGTGCTGTTGAAGTCCTCACTAAGTTCCTTGAGTGTCCTTATAACCAGGGTTTTACTCTGCATCTGATAGATTGCTTATCTCCCTTTTGTTTATTTCTTTTTCTGAGGCCAGCTGCTGCTAGTGCTGGGCCTGGGGCTGTTTAGCCAAAGGTACAGGGACGGGGGCTTGCTGAGGCTGGTTGTTGCTTGTTTGAGAGGATTTAGGAAGATGTGAAGCCTGAGCCAAGACTAGCTATTCCTATGGAAAAGCCACTGTTAACAGCTTGGGCAAGCCATAAGTTAGGTGAGCTGGAGCCTTAGGGACTTCCCAGGGTAGAGCAAACCATGTGATCCAGGTTCCAGGTTGATGGAATCTCAGATATAGCACCTGCCTGCCAGTTGTGTGGCTCTGTAAAGGGAGGGCTCAGAAAAAGAACAATGGCCTCTGCCTGCCTTTCTGTCTGAGAGAAAGCTGTCCCTCAGCTCTCACCCAGATGTCAGACACTTCAGTTCCTCCCTGTATATCACTGGTGCCCTTCAAACCTCTGTCCTGGTGCTGGACCTCATTGGGAGTGAGTCTGAGTAAGTCCATGTGCAGGCCCTTTAAGAGGAACTGCTTGGGAATCCAGAAGTTCCTTCCACTGACTCAGTCCCCACTGGTTTTTGCAGCCAGAATTTATGGGGACTTATCTTCCTGTCACTGGAACCCTGGGCTGAGATGCCTGATGTGGAGCTGGAACACCTTGCTCTTGAGATATCCCTCCCAGATTTTTATGCACCACTTGTTGGTGTGGAACTAGCCCACTCCACATCTTCACATCTCTGTGTTGCCTACCAGTCTGAATGGATGCAGTTTCTTTAGTTCCATAGTTAGACTTCCATTCAACTCGATTTCTGACAGTTCTGAGTGATGGTAGTTCTGTAGCTATAATTTTGATGTGGTTGTGCAAGGAGGTGAGCTGTGTTTCCCTATATCTCCATCTTGACCAGAAATCTGTGTTTTAACATTTCGATAGGACCAATTAAGTAGAAGTCTTTCTTCAAGCTGTTGACGACAACTAGACATATTAACATGCAGGATGGGTGGGGCAAAAGGAGGTTTTCAGTTTGTATGGAAAATAATACAATCATCAATAAATAATAATAATACAAGAATTAACTCTGTTTCACATCACATATCCACAACTGTAAACCTACTTTTGCCCCGCCCTGTATATGAATTTGGGAATACCTTCTAACTGGGAATCACTATGTCTTAATCACGTGACCATTTTACTGGAAAGATGTACAACCATCTGTATAAGTTCTGAGTCTCTTATACGTGTGGGTTAGTGAAGAAGGAGGTGGAGATAAACCTTTAAACCATTTCAGTTAGTTCTTGAATTTATGTGCCAAGCAAGAGTGGCTCTGATAATTCCAAAGAGTGGATCATTTAACTGCTCTTTCTCTTTGATGTGACCATGGTTAAGGAAAAATTTATTTTTCCTGACACATCAACCTTCTTAACGCTATTTGACTTATGTAATAAAAAGTGATTTTTTGACTTAGCTTGTTTGTGTTCCAAGAACCAGGACACGAAGGAGAAAGGGCACTCAAGAAACATGCTGGTTGGTAGGAAGAATGTGGCCAGTACTGAACATTGTTAAGAAAGTTGGGTAAGTTAAATAAGGAAACCATGAGAGATTACTTCCTTAATTGAGCACTGAATGATCAGGGGGATATTCTTTCCATTCAAATTTTAGAAAATTGCCTTTAAACCTTTATATTTCTTTTAATATTTGTGCACACTGATGAAATACACTAGACTGCACACTTGAATAAGCAACTCAGGAGCATGCTGCCACATTTTAGAAAACACTGATCTGAAACATTTATTTGACTGTAATACTTTAGTGACTGTTATCATCATCATCATCCACTGACAGTATATAACACTTTAGTTAATATAAAATTGCTTATCTAATGTGTAGTGTATGCTGTTTAGTATTAACTTATATATTATAAAAATAATCATTTCACCTTTCAGGGAAATGCAGGTGACTGGCTATATATACAATTAAAATTATTTTAGCAAGAGCTTGTCTATATGAAAACTCTGCTTAAAATCAAAGGAAAACAAAATAAGTTTTCCATGATAATTTTGTTTTAACTTTGTGTATCAGTGACATATTTGTTAATCATATTGTATTCCCATAGGAAAATAGAAAAGAAAATCAGATATACCTAAAGAAATCAGGAGTACCATTTTAAATAAATAAAAAGGAACTGAGACTAGGCCGCACAGTCTGTGTAAACAAATACAAATTAAATTCCCACTGAATGCCTGGCTTCCTTATTTCATCTGCTTCCTGTTCCTACTCAAAGTACCTCTTTCCTGCATTGTAGAAAGTCTGAATTCCTAACTAAGACACTTGCAATCTATTTGATTGAAAAAAAGAGTGGCTTTACTTTTCTGAATAAATGGTGCATTTATTGGCTCCACTTGTGTGGTGCTGTATGAAAGGATCACAGGGCAATTTTGGAGTGAATTTTATAAATTTGTATTCCCTATGTCTCATTTGATACATCTTTATCTGTCTGGGTTTTCTTCTCTTAGATAACAGTCTCATTTTCCTTTACACCTGGGAAAAACCCCCCAGAAGTTATTGTTAGTAAAAATTGAATAAAAGAGCAATAGGCGCCCTGGATGGTGTGGCTCAGTGGATTGAGTACCGGCCTGCGAACTGAAGGGTCATTGGTTTGATTCCCAGTCAGGGCATAGGCCTGGGTTGTGGGCTAGGTCCCTAGTTGGGGGGATACATGAAAGGCAACCACACATTGATGTTTCTCTCCATCTCTTTCTCCCTCCCTTCCCCTCTCTCTAAAAATAAAGAAATAAAATCTTTAGAAAAAAAAGCAATAGATGATATAGCTTTATTACTCATTCATTCCTTAAATCTGACCATTTGAGTTGATTGTCCCCTGTTCCCTACCTTCCCTCAGTTTTTGTCCCTTCAATGTACAGAATGAGGTGACCCAGCCTTCTAGAGCTGGAAAATGCCCAAGGTTCATGCTGCATCTAAAAATGGAGCAAAAAGGAAGAGTATGATAAAAATGGTATGGGCTGTGGAATATAAATATAGTAAAATGTTTCATTTTAGTATCGAGACGATGGATGCATTCAATGCACAATTCTTTCAGTTTCCCCTGTACCTTTGAAAATGTTCATAATAAAATGTTAGGAAAAGAGAAAAGTGCTTCAGGTAAGACTAAGCCTGAGAAATGACCATGAAATGGTGATGTAGGAACGATTGGAGACGTCGGCAGGAGGAGTTTTGGTGGAGTGGGAGGATGCAAGTCTCCAGGTTGGAATGGATGGGAGAGAAAAGGGGAGGAAACAACTGGAGACAGCAAGTTGTAGCAGCTCTTTTGAGGAGCTTTACTGTAAAGGGACAGCGAATTTGCTGTAAATAGAGCAGTAGCTACAGGGGCCTGAGGGAAGGAGGCTAAATGCAATGATGCACGTAAGGAAAAGAGGTACAGGAAGGATGTCCTTGAGTTGCCATTGCGGGTAAAATTTTGTGCACGAGCAGAGGGGCTGGCCTTCACATGGATGGTTCCTGTATAACAACTGGAGGGAAGGCAGAGAATATGAGTGCAGGTGCAAGGAAAGGGTGTGTATTGGTGGGAGCTTGCAGAATTCTCTTCTGATGACTTGTGTTTTCTCAGTGAAAGAAGAAACAAGACTTTCACTTGCGTCTGAGCCTGTGGGCAAAAAATACATTAGGAATTTGAGAAGAGGGAAAAGTATGTAAGGGCATCTTCTAGGAGCATGTGAGAGTCAATGGACTGGGGAAATGGAACAGTCTATTTTTTAGGAAACAGATCTTAGAAGTTGAATTGCTGGGTCAAAAATAATATGTATTATTCTTGCCTCCCAATGAATATTGAAAATTTACCTCTAAGAGTTGGATGCATTAGTACTGCTACAAGGAATATACAGTACTTTCCTCTCGCTCACAGTTGCATGTACCCATGGTCCACTAGGATCTGACCATATTAAATAGGAAATTTCAGAAATAAATAATTCATCAGTTTTCAGGTACATGCCATTCTGAATAGCGTGGTGAAATCCCACATGCTTTTCCACCGCCCAGTCCAGGATGTGAAGCACCCCTTGTCCACCATCTCCACTGTATGTGCCCCTGCCAGGTAGAACCGTAGTCGTCCTCTCCGTTAACAGCTAGGTATGGGGGGGAGGGGGGAGAGGGAGAGGGATAGGTTATCATTCACATAACTTTTATTATAATATATTGTTATAATAGTTCTATCTCATTATTAGTTATTCTTGTTACTTTACTGTGCCTAATTTATAGACTAAACTGTATTACAGATGTGTATGTGTAGGAGAAAATATAGTATACATAGGGTTTGGTGCTATCCACAGATTCGTCCATCGACTAGGGCTTTTGAAACATATCTCCTGTCAATAAAGAGGGACCACTGTATCAGCTTATCTGTCTCTCCCTTCCTTTGCCAAGTATGTTACTAAACACTTTTTTCTTTTTTGATGTAATTATTGGAAACCCATATTTCCATGTACTTTAATTTGTATGTCTCTTCATATGCATGAGGTAAGCATCTTTTCATATGCTTAAAAGTCAAAGATTGCCGGAGAAAGCTAGATTTTTCTGGGGAAGTACCTCTCACTCTCATGAGGCAAACAATTCTACTTTCTGTCTCCATGACTAAACTTGTACCATGAACTAGAGCTGAGAAGCACAGAAGCTTAGGGGTAGAAAAGGTCTTAGAAGAGATCTTAGGTTTTGCCCAAGCTTACAAGAAACTAATTAGTGTTAGCGTAAGAACCATAACCCAGGACTTCTGGTCCCCTGGCCAGGACTCAAGTTCTGTGCTCGGTGCTTAGGGAAGACAAATGTTTTGAAGTAGGCGAGGGATGAAACATTTATATGTGGGCTTTATGAAGATGAATAAGTGCATGTGCTTGTGATACATTAGGATGGGTGAGGAGCCATGGCTTGCTCATAATAGACATTTAGTGAATATGCAAAAGAGAAAGAGAGAGGAAGCCTTCTAGGAGCGGAAACCTGAAACAAGATACAGCAGTGGCCTTTTGGCTCATAGAACTCTGAATTGAGTGGTCTTACAGGTTTCCAGGAGAGAACACCAAGACAGAAGGAAAAACTGCCACTAGTGTGGCTCACAGATCTGCTGTGCATAACTATGTAATTGGTGATAGTGGGCAGGAAGGCGTGACAATCACCCACGTTCCATGGGCTATGTCATAGGCCCACAGGGCTGTGTAAGCCCAGAGAGGGTTCTCATTTCTAATGTGTCCAACAATAGGTGGTGCCTTACTAATTCAGAGGGGTGTCTTTTACTAATCCATCTGCCCTGAAGGGACACCTTTCTCTAGTTTGCACAAAAGTGCTGTGTAGGCTAGTGGTGGCCACATTGGTGCTCTCTGCAGTCATTCAGCACAATGTCCCTGACAAGGGTCGCGGGTCCCCACCCATATTCCCATGTCCTCAGCTTTGTGTGATGTTCCCAGAACTGTATGGAATGACCAGAGGAGCTCCCAGTTAGTGGGGCCAGGTGCAGGGTAGAGGGGAGATAAAGGGAGAAAAAAATGGGGACAGTTGTCCCCAAGAACATAATCAATAAAATATACTTTAAAAAGAGAGCAAAAAATAATAGGTAGAAAATAGACAGGGGGAGGGTAAGAATAGTATAGGAAATGGAGAAGCCAAAGAACTTAAATGTACGACCCATGGACATGAACTAAAGGCCGGGGGGCGGGGGAGGTGGGGGGGCACTCAGGGTAGAGAGAAATAAAGGAGGGGAAATGGGACAATTGTAATAGCATAATCAATAAAATATATTAAAAAATAAACCTGTAAGTTCTTTTTTTTTTAAGATTTTTTATTTATTTAGTTTGAAACAGAGAGGAAGGGAGGGAGGAAGAGAGGGAGAAAAACATCAATGTGTGGTTGTCTCTCACGCGTCCCCCACTACCAGGGACCTGGCCCGCAACCTAGGCATGTATCCTGACTGGGAATCGAACTGGCAACCCTTTGGTTCACAGGCCGGTGCTCAATCCACTGAACCACACCAGCCAGGGTACACAAGTATTTTTCATCATCAGAAGAAATAACACTAGTGTTCACTGTGTTCCTCAGGCAACATTGGGACTATTTTGATAAGTTTGTAGTACTACCTTCTGAAAAATTAGAGGAGCTCCAGAGGAGAATCTTTAAAACCGTGAAACATTTATATTATATCATATGAAGGCCGGGTCCTGAAATTTTCATGTTTAATGAACAGACGAGAGAACCATTTCAGGATCATCACTAATTCTCATTACTATCCTGCTCATTTGTACTCTCCTGCTTTCTCCTTATGTTTTAGTCCTTAATGTCTCCAGCTGGGTTAAAATAAGGTCCACTTCTGGGCATTCTCTTCTTATAATGAAAGCCTTTGAATTCAGATCAAAATCACACTTTTGTCCGAATTCTTAGCAGAAGAATAGAGCTTCCTAGGTGACTTTCTGCAATTTAATTTTTGCTAGATTGCACAGGTGCAATCCCATGCTAGAGGCTAATGTTCTGATAGAGGCAAATGGCCAGGAAATTCAATTGACTTTCCTTTTATGCAAAGAAAAGTAGTTAAGTGTGTTAAATTCTTAGATTTCCTGGGCATTAGGTGGCAAATACCATCTTTCCCTTTTATTTCCTGATTTAAATGAAATTAGAGTCTTTTTTTTTTTTTTTAAGCATTACCAGGCATGGAAACACCAAGAGCTCAGGATATAGCCTAAATGGAATGTGGTTCCAATTCTGTCAGTCCTCCAGATACTTGTTCCTATTTTCCTGCTAAGATGGGTCCTGACTATCGGACCTCGCTGCAGGTGTGGTAGGCGTGGCTCTGTTGTTGAGTCTGCTAGTGTGCCTGCTGTGGTTCAGTGGTGCTGTTCTCCTTGTCTCCCAAATGGGGATCCAAGGGTTAGCTCCGGACTCCCAGAAGTCTCTCACACACACAGTACCATTGGTGACCTGCCTTAACAGTCCAGAGTCCCAGATTTCTATCTGCTTTTAAAAATATATTTTATTGATTGTGCTATTGCAGTTGTCCCACTTTTCTCCCTTTTATTTCCCTCTGCCCTGCACCCCACTACCAGCATGCCCCCACCTTAGTTCATATCCACGGGTTGTACATATAAGTTCTTTGGCTTCTCCATTTCCCATACCATTCTTAACCTCTCCCTGTCTATTTTATATGTGCCATTTGTGCTTCTCATTCCCTGTACCTCTTCTGCCATTCTCCCTCCTCCCCCTCCCACTGATAACCCTCCATGTGATCTCCGTTTCTGTGATTCTGTTCCTGTTCTACTTGTTTGCTTACTACGTTTTTGTTTTTATTTTTTTTAGGTTCAGGTGTTGATAGTGGTGAGGTTGTTGTCATTTTACTGTTTATATTTTTTATCTTTTTCTTAGATAAGTTCCTTTAACATTTCATACAATAAGGGCTTGGTGATGATGAACTCCTTTAACTTGACCTTCTCTGGGAAGCACTTGATCTGCCCTTCCATTCTAAATGATAGCTTTGCTGGATAGAGTCATCTTGGATGTAGGTCCTTGCCTTTTGTGACTTGGAATACTTTTTTCCAGTCCCTTCTTGCCTGTAAGGTTTCTTTGGAGAAATCAGCTGATAGTGTTATGGGTACTCCTTTGTAGGTAACTATCTGCTTTTCTCTTGCTGTTTTTAAAATTTTCTTCTTATCTTTAATCTTGGGCAACTTAATGATAATGTGCCTTGGTGTGTTTTTCCTCAGATCCAATTTCTTTGAGACTCTGGGTTTCCTGCACTTCCTGGAACTCTATATCCTTTGCCAGATTGGGGAAGTTTTCCTTCATTATTCATTCAAATAAGTTTTCAATTTCTTTCTCTCCCCCTTCTCCTTCTGGCACCCCTATGATCCGAATGTTGGGACACTAAAATTTTTCTGACAGGTTCTTAAGCCTCTCCTCATTTTTTTGGAATTCTTGTTTCTTCATTCTGTTCTGGTTGGATGTTTGTTTCCTCTTTTTCTTCCAAATTGTTGATTTGAGTCCCAGTTTCCTTCCTGTCACTGTTGGTACCCTATACATTTTCCTTTATTTCACTTTATATAGCCTTCACTTCTTCCTCTGCTTTGTGACAATACTCAACCATTACTGTGAGCATCCTGATTACCAGTGTTTTGAAGTCTGCATCTGATAGGTTGGCTGTCTCTTCATTGCTTAGTTTTATTTTTGTGGAACTTTGATCTGTTCTTTCATTTGGGTCATATTTCTTTGTCTTGGCACACCTGTTACACAGTAAGGGGTGGAGCCTTCTACATTTGCCAGGGTGGGGCAACCCACGTCACTGTGTTGTGGCACTGTGGGGGGGGGGAGGGGTCGGAGAGGGAACAGTGCCTCATTTCTTCTGCTCTGGCCCCACTCTCTGTCTCTTCCCTCACTTCACACAGGCGGATTGTGCCCTTTCAGGTGCTGATTCCCAGGTGGGTAGGATTGTGTATGTTCTAGTATCCCATGGGCCTCTCCAACAGACTCTCCTGTGAGACTGGGAGTTTCTCCCACCATCACAACCCCCACATAATTTTACAGCTAGAGGTTTTAAGTGTTTAGTTCCCCAGTCAGCCAGCTCCACCTTACCCGAGTGGTTCGCTGCCTTGCCGTGGGTCCTCTCCACCCAGCTGCCTCTCTCCACCCCTCCTAGCCACCTAGATGAATGTTTCTTTAACTCCTTGATTGTCAAAGTTCCATATACTTTTATTTTCTGGCAGTTCTGGTTGTTTATTGTTGTTAAGTTGGTTGTTGTCCTTCTTCTGGTTGTACAAGGAAGTGAAGTGTTTCTACCTATGCCTCCATCTTAGCTGGAACTCCGGAAGTTTTCTTTAAAAAAGAGGAGCTTCTCTTTATTAACTACTTGATTTTGTTGAAATATAGTCTGCACAGGAGAGATAAGAAAAATGGTGGAAAATTTCTCTTTAATTTCAGTTTTCAGAATAAGGGGTTGTTACCCCAATGTTGACCAGTAATCTGGGGGGTGTTAATTATGATTTTTTAAATATATTTGATGCATTGCAGGCATTGAAGGAATGCCTTCTATGTAGAAGGAATACTACTACTACTACTACTACTACTACTACTACTATTATTGATGTTCATTGGGAGCCCCTTCAGGCTCCTTCTGAGTAGGACTAAAAGATTCCATTAGGTGACTAAGCAGACAAGTCACATCAATAGCATCAAGAGTCACTGTACCGGGATGCCTGGGAGGAAAGACGAGTCATAGCTGAGGGCCACCTCCATTTATTTGGCCTGAAACGATATGTTGGACTCACAAAGAAGCCATATAGTTTTCTCTTTCTGATTCGTTAGACCTTTACTTAGGGCTCAGTGGTTACTTGGGTGCCTATGTTAATGTGGTCATAGCTACTCTTCATTCCTTTTACCTCTGTGCGATTTGACCACGCTGGCCACTACTCCCTACCCCACTGCCAGCCTGATGCAATGCTGAATAGAGGTCATAAAAATGGACATCATATAACTCATCATATTTCTTTCTTTTTTTTTT
>PVIA01012915.1:0-35113 GCA_004024845.1 Tonatia bakeri
ACTGTTCATATTTTTGATCTTCTTCTTTTTCTTAGATAAGTCCCTTTAACATTTCATATAATAAGGGCTTGGTAATGACCTTATCTGGGAAGCCCTTTTTGTGCCCTTCCATTCTAAATGAAAGCTTTGCTGTATAATCTTGGATGTAGGTCCTTGCCTTTCATGACTTCAAATACTTCTTTCCAGCCCCTTCTTACCTGTAAGGTCTCTTTTGAGAAATCAGCTGATATCTTATGGGAACTCCTTGGTAAGTAACTCTCTCCTTTTCTTTTGCTGCTTTTAAGATTCTCTCCTTATATTTAATCTTGGGTAATGTAATTATGATGTGCCTTGGTGTGTTCCTCCTTGGATCCAACTTCTTTGGGACTCTCTGAGCTTCCTGGACTTCCTTGAAATCTATTTTCTTTGCCAGATTGGGAAAGTTCTCCATTATTTTTTCAAATAAGTTTTCAACTTCTTGCTCTTTCTCTTCTCCTTCTGGTACCCCTATGATTCGCATGTTGGGATGTTTAAAGATGTCTTGGAGGTTCTTAAACCTCTCCTCATTTTTTTTGAATTCTTGTTTCTTCATTCTGTTCTGATTGAATATTTCTTTCTTCCTTCTGCCCCAAACCATTGATTTCCTTCCAGTCACTGCTGGTTCCCTGTACATTTTCCTTTATTTCACTTTTCATAGCCTTCACTTTTTCCTCTATTTTGCAACCATACTCAACCATTTCTGTGAACATCCTGATTACCAGTGTTTTGAACTGTGCATCTGATAGGATGGCTATCTCTTCATCACTTATTTGTATATTTTCTGGAGCTTTGACATGTTCTTTCATTTGGGCCACATTTTCTCATCTCAGCTCACCTGTTACATAGTAAGGGGCGGAGCCCTAGGCATTCACCAGGGCAGGGCAACCCACATTGCTGCATCATGACACTGTATGTGGGGGAGGGGTCCAAGAGGGAACAGTGTCACTTGCTGAGCTCTCAGTTGGCTTTTCTGTCACTTCCCTGGGTACCCACAAGCAAATTGGGTCCTTCTGGTACTGATTCCAGGGTGGGTGGGTTTGTGTACATTCTAGGACCCTGTGGGTCTCTCCCACAAACTCTCCTGTGAGGCTGGGAGTTTCCCCCACCCCCCACAACCCCCACAGGTGTTTTTAGTCAGAGGTTTTGATGCTTTATGTCCTTACACTGGGATGCTGGGTTGTGGGGTGTCTCATTCCCCACTTGTTCCTCCCAGTTTATCTGCCCACAAATGTGGGACTGCACAGTCTGCCAGCCGCCACCTTGCTGCACATCCCTCCACCCTAGCTGCCTCTCTCCCCTCCTCCTACTGGCCTGGATGAACGTTTCTTTAACTCCTTGGTTGTTAGACTTCTATACAGTTCGGTTTTCTGGCAGTTCTGGTTGTTTTTTTGTTTTTCACTTTTTTGTTGTCCTCCCTTTGGTTGTGCGAGGAGGCACAGTGTATCTACCTACGCCTCCATCTTGGCTGGATGTCCTATAAAATTTTTTAAGTGTTGGATCTGGCTGATTGCACTCCAGATGTCATTTAAAATGTTCCCCATTCCTCTATTTTTCCTGTACGCTGAGTTGAAAATCTAGAGGTAAGATCAGACTCAGGTTTGATTTTTTTGTCAGGTCCATCTCATACCATGTCTTTCTCCATGTCTTATTAACACCGATCAGTAGTTCACATGCCAGTTTCATTTTTCATGAGAATAGGGAACTTACTCTTAAATGTGACACATGATCTTTTCTGTTTTTGCAGACTTATCCTTTCCCCAGATCTGTTCCACCTCCACAATGAAAATGCTGGGTTCTGTTCTGGACTGAATGCTTGTGTGTACTTCTCATATGCATAAGTTCATTCCTAACCCCCAGAGTAACGGTGTTTGAGACGGGGTCTCTGGGACGTAATCAGGGTTGGATGAGGTCATGAGGATGAGGCCCTCATGGTGGGATTAGTGCCCTTTTAAGAGACAGGAGAAAGCCTGCTCTCTACAACAGATGGTGACACAGTGAGACGGTGGCTATCTGAAGGCCAGGAAGAGAGCTCTCACCAGGATCCCAACCAGCCAGCACCTTCATATGAGACAGCCAGCCTCCAGAACCATGAGAAATTCATGTCTGTTGTTCAATCCCGTCAATGGCATTTTATCAGCCAGCCTTAGCAGACTAAGGCAGATTCCAGATAAGTTTTTATCTGAGAACATCTGAGGGTGAGGCAGGTGCAGACAGAGGGATGAGACCAAAAGGTGGGGAGGAAAACGCTCAACCCAGTGAAGCAATTACTTGGAAAATCTGCCTTTTGGGGTACTGATTTTTGGGGTGTGTTGGCCTGCCTCCAGAAGAATATATGTCTAGGATTCAGCAGTCTTTCATTAGCTATGTGACCTTGGATAAGTTACTGAATCACGAACCTCAGTTTCCCCACTTACCCAAAAAACAAAGCCAGAGTAAACTTCCTCCACTCCAAACAAAACACGAGAATGAAATAATCCAACACAAGTTTCTGCTCTCAGCGAGTGCTCAGAAATGTTGGCTATATTCCATCTGACTGTTTTCAGAATGAAGAGACAGCAAATATGAGAACACTTTGAAAAAGTACTATGCAAGCCCAAAGCATTAGTAAAATTAATAATAAGCAAAATAACTGCTGAAATCCGGACTCCCTGCAGCTATGGGCTGAGTCTTTCCCACAACTGTTTGTCAGCATGCTCTGCTTGGATTCTGAACCCAAAGAAGGTAGAAGCTGCAAACACCATGGGCACAAGCAATTCCAAAGGGAAAGTGAACAGTCATACCAGTTTGAGTTTTAAAGCTCCAAACTGTAGGTCCTTGCCACACAATCCCACAGCTGTCTGTCCCATTTGGGGGAAACCTGAGCTGGGTCTCTCTACCTTGGCAGACTCTGGTGACAGCGGGCACAGTCCTTAGGGTAGGCTGCCTACCAGCAAATTTGGTATTGGACAATATAACAGGTCAAGTCGAGACGTAGGGTGGGTGTGGTGAGAATCTCCCTTTGTTGAAGAGAACTGAAAGTGGATATTACATTTTAATATCAGAAACATGCAGAAGAACTATTTGTCTATGATACTGGACGGGGTGTTCCAGGAAAAAAAAGTCCACAACTCTACAGTGTAAATTCCTTAAGGGCAAGGATGTCTGATTTATACACTGTGTAAGCCTGGCTCCGAGCACAGAAGCTGTTTCATCAAAATTTGCCGAACGAGTGCATCCACAGGAACAACCACGGCCAAAGGCCTGTTCCACCCCAGCCTGAAAGCGCAGCTTCCTCTCATCGCTTTCCAAACCTAAGGCGACCTCGCAAGTTCTCCTTCTTCTGAGATTCTCAACTTGCAAAATTCACTTGCTAAAATGCTGTTTGGGCTGAGCATCCCACGTGTCCTGTCTCCTGACCTAGACAGTCAACACTTTGAGAGGAGGGACCACATCCGCTGGGGTGTGGTTTTGTGGCCTGGGAGAAGACGGAGTCCATCAGTCCAGCTCATGAGTGGGCTACGATGAGCAGACGCTGCCCGGATAGAGGGGCAATGGGGTGAGACAGAAGGATGGGTGCTTCCCACTCCCAGGCCTGCCACCCACCCTTACTAAGCATTCACACTCCCCTAAGGAGACCACAGTGTTCCGCCGAAGCCGGCAGGGCAGGGTCCCACTTTGCCTCCTATCCACACCACAGTCCTGGAGCATCCTTCTCGCTTCTTTGTGTCATCACCTACCCGTCTGGAAACGCCAACGTGTGCTGCTCCCGAAGAGTTAAAACAGAAACCCCACACTGCGTATCGTTCCAGGGAACAGCAGGACGGGCTGTGCGTGTTTAGACAAGATGGGGAAAGCCAACATCTCCCCTTAGGCAAGAAACATAGCAGGAGAGCAGGTTTTTATTCCTGGGGCCTTGAGGAGCATGAGGAGAGAGGCGACACCAGAAACGATCCAAAGAAAGTCTGGTTTAATCTGATCGAAACCTAGTGGTCCCAAACACAGCACTTTCAATTCCAGTTAGATTTCATGACCCACCACTGTGTCAGAAAACTTTTAGTTATTTATCCTAAAAGCAATGTAATTTAAATCACTTGGTTCCAAGAATTTTAAATTGTGTTTTGTTTCGAAGACTTCTGCAGCAGGCTCGGGACGGTTTATAGACGCCTCTTCAAGGCAATGTTCTTTTCCTTTTCTTCAGGTAGAGAGAGGAAGACAACGCTGTAATAGGAGCTGCAGGTAGGCTCCGCGTGCGGAGACGTCTGGGAACAAGCAGCAGTGTTGAAATCAGGCAACACGTACTCCAGAGTGAAGATGCACCCAGAGACACAGCGTCAACGCTGCGGCCAACAGCGGCTACGAGGCGTGACGCACGTCAGACGCCGCCTCCCCCGTGCCGTGCCGTGGGCGGGGAGCCCACTGCCCTGTCCTCAACCCTGGCACCCTCACATCTCCCCCGTGCCAGCCCTTCCAAGGTCCCTAGTGTCCTCCTCGGTCTCCCAGTCAAGAGCTCCAGAATCTCACTGTGTTCCGAGCACAATGCTAAGCTGCTAAACTCCGTAAACATACGAACCCAGTTAACCGGCCACCCAGGGCTAAGCTCCCCCGCACCCACGAGGTAGGTATTACCCCTCACCACAGATGAGCAGACTGGCATTAGAGAGAGGGTGAACGCATCTGCCCAAGGTGACATGGCCAGTGAGGGCAGAACTGGGATCCAAGGTCAAGTTCCAGAGCCTGTCCTCATGTGCATCTTACATTTATAGCACCTTACATGACAAATTACATAATCCCTACCTGGCCTCCCATGGTGCACTTCGGTGACTCTTAGGCTTATTTCATGTCCCTGTGGAGAACTTACCCGTGAAGACAGGGAGTGTAACTTTCCTGTCCTCATATTCATATGGACCACACTCCGTGATCTCCAAAGGTTTTGCTTGAGTGTCCTCTAAACCAGGGTGTCAAATTCATTTTCACCGGGGACCACATCAGCCTCACAGTTGCCTTCAAAGGGCCGAAGTCATTTTAGGACTGTATAAATGTAACTGCTCCTTAACTGTGAAGGAGTTGAAATTACATTCGGCCCTTTGAGGGCAACCGCAAGGCTGATGTGGCCCCCGGTGAAAATGAGTTTGACACCCTGCTCTAAAAGAACTGGAGAAACAATAAATGCCCTCTGTACTAGTCAGCTCGGGCTAGCGTAACGAAATAACACAGGTCAGGTGGCTTAAACAACAGAAATTTACTTTTTCACGGTCCTGAGGCTGGAAGTCTGAAATCAGGACGCCAGTACCGTCGGTTCTGCTGAGAATGCTCACCCTGGGCGTGCGGATGGCTGTCTCCCCGCTGTGTCGTCACATGACCTTTCCTCGGTCTGCGTGCGCAGAGAGACTGAGCTCTCTCCTCCTCTTCCGATAAGGCACTAATCTAAGCATGAGGGCCGCACCCTCATGACCTCATCTAACCCCCATTCCTCCCAAAGGCCTCACTCACAAATACTATCACACTGTCGGTTGGACTGATCTGTGAATTTGGAGACGGAGCCTGGGGGGTGGGGGGTGGGGAGGTGCGGGGTGGGGGGGGGTTGGCATAAACATTCAGTCCATACCACTCTCAAACAGTTTTAAGTTACCTTCAATGTTTCATTGTAACTTTAATAACTGCAAAAGATATCATTTCCATTGTATTTGTAAATGTTATTTTTCTAGTAAAATTCTTAAACCACCCTTTTAAATGTATCAAGTGTAACATAAACACCAGAGCAATTTGAAAACCATCATCATTCATTTAGAAATTACATGAGCACATTTCCCGTAGTTCAAAAATTTTATATTTTTTTAAACTGCATTTTCATTCTATCTCAATACACTTTTACATTCAAAAGTATTTAATTACCTTATCCTATTTCTCTGAAATAGATATTGTGAATAAATTGAAATTTAATATTTTATATTTTACTCCAAGTATTTTTCTGGTTCTGTACTCCCAACTCCAAAGGTTCTTTTGTTCGGGTCCTTTCTGAATTGAGTATCACAATTATTGCTGTAATAATTTATACTAAAACATATATTATAAATTTTGACAACTAAGTATAATTTCATTGAAAATGCATCTTTAACAAGATGGACTGGAGGTGGGTACCTATCGACTTGAAAGGCAATTTTCCTGACATACTATTTCAACATCCCCCCCACCCCCGGAGACTTCTGCAGATGGAACAGGTCACCCTAGTACATTCCTGGCTCTGGTTAAGCAGGAGAAGGCGGGCTATGCAAGGCTAATAGGGCACCAGGCCTGAGCCACAGTGGGTTCTCAGACAATCAAGTTTTGGAGAGATGATGTTCTGGGCAGTCAAGGACTCCTGCAGAAGGCCCCTCCAACGCTCCCCCTCTTCACTGGCTGCTCTGAAAACCTAGCCCTCAAAAGCAGGCTTGCTCCCCCTCTGAGCTCCAGACAAGATTCCTTTCAATCTACTTACCCCAAGTTGAAGTTCTCACGGGCTGGTAAAAGCAGGGAGCTTATTTGCAAGCCAGGGTCATATCTGCCTGGCAACCCAACATGAAGACTAGAAGCACTATAAATGTTGACAGAGAACAGGCCGGCCGGCTCTGCACAAAGGAATCTGTTTTCATGCAAATGACCCTAAGCGAGATGCCTAGAAAAGAGAGCAACAGGGAGGGTTCTCACAGCCAACTGATTTCCAGAGAAGATGCTGAAGGACTTTTTAAGGGCATCACTGCGGCCTTGCCCACTGTCAACGAAGGGACCCGACAGAGGAGACTAAGGAGGAAGAAGAACCCTTTCCTTAACTTCCGAATTTTTCTGGTTCTGTACTCCCAACTCCAAAGGTTCTTTTGTTCGGCTTCAGAACTAAACAGAGTTAGTTTTGTTTGGGGGTGAGGAGGGTGATCACCATGGCAATGCAGCGCTTTCCCCCTCTTTGCGTTCCCAGGAGGAGTGAAGGAAGCGGGGGTGTTCTCGCTTGGTCTCACCAGGACTGAGGGAACAAGGTGAGGGTGGCCTCCAACCAGGCAGGCAAAAGTCACTGTGGTGTGGCTGGCAAGGCTGAGTCTCCCCGCCAACTCGCTGTTTTCCAGACACTAGTGGCCACTGTACTCTTTAGATGAACTCTGCTTGCAAAGCGGGCCAGTGTGTGTCTATCAGTGCCGTGCAACCTCGGACAAATGCCTCTAGTGCTCTGTGCCTCAGCAGTTCTTGCCTATAAAATGGGGGTGTCTGCTGCCTGGGTCTGATGATGGGGTTAAAACTAAACTGAGAACAGAGCAAACTTGTAAAAATTATAATAAAAAGGACAGTGATAATGCATGATTGTTCTTATATTATTACGGTTCTGTCACTCCGACAGCCAGCTGTTTCACACGGCAAAAAACTCAGAAGGGACCTTCCCAATCATTTGTTCACCTCTAGGGCTCTCAGCCGTTTTCCCTCTAATACTTATAATCCAGAAACAGAAGCACCAAGACCTTCCTTCACCTGCTTAGACTCACTCAGTTCTAACTGCTGGTCTGCACTACCAGGTTCTTAAGCAACACTCAAATATACCAGTACTGCGCCGTATTAAATGGGACGTTTCCATACTGAATGAAGTGACGGGTCCTGATGTGCTGTAAGATCCTAACGGTCAAAGATTACACTACCGTCTGTCCCATTTTGGCACTCAGGGTTTTCATTTTAGTGATTACAGTCAGTTCTCACATATCATTATGCGTGGATTCTTCACAAAACAACCCGGAAAAAAAAATATCACTTGCAGGGTAAGTGAGGAGTCAGCCACAAACAATAAAACAGTAAGAACTAATAGGTACTGAGGGCTTGCCACAGGCACCTTGATCTGAACTTTACAGGCATCATAAATGAAACCTTTCCATTCTGAGAGCACCACCACTGTCCCCCTTTCACGGATTGGGAAATTGACGCTCTACGAGGTTTAGTTACTGCCACCCATCTCAGAAGGTTGCAAAGCTAACCCTGGCTGTACAGGGCTGGCCCTGACACAGCACTTTACACCAGCATACCTGCCCCCACCTAGTCCACACGGGACCTTGGTAACAGCAAAGAAAAGCGTTTAACCCAGTAGACACGACCCCCAAGTCCTGAGGAAGATCAGGCAGCGAGCAAAGTGAGGTTTCTATCGAAATTCAGATCGCCCACTCCTCCCTGTGGGAACCCCTCCGTGCGTGCACTCATAGAACGGGGTCTCTCGAGTTTAACATCAGAACCCCAAAAAGAGAGCAGCCCGTGCCAAGTCGGCAGGGGAATGCGGAGAATATGGCCTTTACCTCCGAGCAAGTCCCAAATGGACCGTGGGGACATGGGGTGAACACCAGAAAAGATTCTGTGTCCCGCGGGCTCCGTCCGAAACGCCCGGGATCGGACACACCGCTTCGTCCAAAGGACCGTTGGTAATTGAGGTTTTCCGTACATTATTTTCGGAATTCACAGTGCCCTTGGGATCGAGCACTTCGGGATGAGGGGCACGTACTCCTTAAACTACCGGGTCCCTCTGTTACAAGAGGCTCCCCGTGGGCTAGGCAGCCACACACCTGTGTGGACTTCGGCTTCCGCCGGGGGAGGACGGTACGCGTGCGCCCCCGGCAGGAGATGCTGACTCAGCCTCGCTCTCACATCCCTTCGCTCAACACGGATGCTGCAACTGCAGAAAAAGGGGGGGAAGCTGGACACCCTTAGCAGCCCGGCCGCCAGCTCCCTGGGGCCACTGCGACACTTCTTCCCGCCCTCCCGAAACGGGAACTGTAAGGGTGCACGAGTTAACGAAACTGGGGGAAGTGGGCCCTGGAGGAGGAACTTGGGGACCGCAGCGCCGCGCGCGCAGCTCGCACTCAAACTGGAAAGAACCTGTTCTGTCCGCGGAGCCGCTACAAGCCGCGAGCACCGCGAGGGACTATCCCCAGGGACCCTCATCCCACACCCCCAAATTCTCAGGATGCGGGTGGGATTGAGCGCGCAGAAGGGCTGCGAAAAGGAAGACAGCCAGGGGACCCTGTGAGGTTCCGGCCCGGAGTGTTCGCCGAAAGGGTGCAGACGCCCCCACACAAGTCCGCTTTCCCCACTTGCGACAGGACGCCGGGGTCTGCTCGGGCCAGGCGCGCAAAGGTGCGTCGGGTTCCGGCGACGCGCCCAGGACCCCGGAGGCATTGGCGGGAGCGGCCCCGCGCGGGACGGCGACGCCGTTACCTTCCGTGACCCCCAGCTTGGCTCAGAACGGGCGCGCGCCCGGTGCGGACCGGGTACACGTGGGCCAGCGCGCGCGCTCCTGGCAGGCCCCCTCCTCCGCGGCGCTCGCGGCGCTCGCAGCACATGGTCGGCGGCGGCGCGCCCCCGAGGCCGGCAGAGACCGGCTGCAGCCGGTATAGGATCAGAGAGAAGCAGCGACACGGGGCCGGGAAACGGGCAGCAGCACGCACTACCCGGGCGCAGGCGGGTGGGGGGCGGGGGGAGGGTGCGGCCGGGGTGCCCCAGGCACGGGAATAAGTGGGGGGCCTGGGCGGGGCGCTGCGGGCGGGCGCCAGTGACACCCTCCTGAACCAATTTGCGATAGGCTCGGGCCCACGCCCTAAGGAGTTAAACCTTTCTCATGTTACCCAGCGGCTTATAAGGAGGGGAGGCCGAGCCTACGCCTTATTGGGAGCCTTTTGGGGTTTATTCTCTGCCCTTCTAACTTGGTGAGTTGGTTTTATTATTTTACGTGTTTCAAACTTTGATTATGGGGTGTGGGTTTTTATTTTAATGTGTTAGGAGCTTTTTTGCCTGGTGGGTTGTGGGAGGCGGAGGAGAGCACTTAACATCTTAACATTTTGGAGAGGTTATTCTGAAAAATATTCTCTGACAGTCGGGAATGCTCAGGGCCACTGGGATGAAGCGCTCTCGTCTGTGTGGGCAACTGAGAGTTGAATGATCTTGGCCCTGATACACTTGGGTCCGGAAAATATCTAAAAGCAGGCTTGGCCTTTGAGCGTACCTAGCCCCGGATTAGGTGCTCCAGACCCTGGGGCTAGTCAGGGACGCCGGGCTCAGCGCCCGCACGGATTTTCCGCATGGAGTTGCCTGCGCGTCCCAAGTGCCAAATGTCAGAGGTACCTTCCCTAGGCTCGCGCGCACACGCGGGTCGGCCACCGAAGCTGTGCGAGGGAAAGTGGGGCTCCATGTATCTCCCGCCCAGAGCTCGCGACCAGGGCGTCAGAGTGACCCCCCTGGGGGAAAACGGGCATTTCCCTGCAGAACACAGGTCCTACACGTTCATGGTCAGAGCTGTCAGCGGCTGAAGCCTGGTCCACTCAACTTCCAAGGTTCTCTGAGCTGCCGACCACAGGAAAGCGCCCCTGAAGCCGAGCAGTTCTTGTAGCGAGGGAGGATGATTTTACAGAGGAAATGGGTAGTTTCCTTCTTGGTTTTTTCTTAAAAAAAAAAAAAAAAGCCAAAAACTAACTAGCTAAACTCCACCAACGCCAAGTTTGTGAGGTAGTGTAAAAAATGTCACCAAACACAGGAGCGTTAGAAAAAGCTCCCCAAAGCCAACCGAGGGGGAGAGCAATTGCAACTTATCAATCTGGAAGCTAGTTTTGTTTGCACTGCTAGACGCTCCGTGCCAGCTCTTTCTCGAAAGAGATGGTTTCTATCCTGGAGAAGGATATTTCTCAGCAGTCTTACTGGTTTGCAAATTTTAATAAAAAAGTGATTTGTTTACAAAAAATACAAAGTGCTTATGCTGAAATTTCTAAGTGACACATCTCCCCATGTCCCAAAGCATGATTAAAAGGCATTTGGGGGGTTCAGCAATACATTCTGCCTGGTGGATACAGAAATATCTCTTCTCATAATGAAGTGAAGGGGGGCCAAGGTAGAATTACAGTATGTGAGGACACAATGCAGCCAAGTGGGAAAGCTCCCTCTGCCTTAATGAACACCACTAACCCTGAGCTTTCCTTCTGTGGTTTCCAAAGGAGAACTTTCCTCAGTGGAACTCCTGAGGAAGACACTTAAATTAGGGGCTCGGATTTCAACATGATCTTGTAAAATGGGTGAATGGGTTGTATCCAGTGATTCCAAGCTGCTGAGGCAGCTGTACAGGTTAGGTTGTGGGGAGGGGGCACGTTAAATAGAGAATTCAAATGAACTTCACCTAAATGGAGAATGATTTTGACAAACGGGACCAGAAACAACTTGTAGGAAGCTTACCAGGCTACTACGCCTTTAAGAAGAATGGATATTGGCAATGCATCCACTGCCTAGGCTTTGCTTGTACCAGCAGCTACCAGCATTTCTGTCCAGAGCTTGCATTTTGAACTATACTCTGAACTGACCCTGGACTCACACTCTGATGGTCTATAATAACCCAATATTTTATAATCTTCACGCCCCAAGTCATACCTTTTCTCAACACAGTGAAATTCCCAAGCACAGCAGCTCAGCTTTGGCAGAATACGCATTTATTTAAAGGTTAAGACAACCGAATGCTCACAGGATGTACTCCAAACTGCTGAGTGTTTCTTGTTGTCCTTCCTTTGGAAGAGCATTAGGGTGAAGACAAGACAGCAGCTAGGAACCCACATTCAGAATCATAGCGTGTTCAAGAAACTGTCAGCCTGCCCTCTCTAACCCCTGCTTCACAGATGGTGGAATTTAGGGACCAAGTGATTTCCCCAAGATTGTAAACAACTTTACAAATCATGCCGATGGGCTTCAGAAAGACAAACCCACGTGAGGGCTTTATGTCAGAGGACCCAACATGGGTTGAAAAAGATTAAAGGGTACCTTAGAGCAAGCCAGGGTCGAAGCCTATCAGAATTCGAGCTGCTCAGGGCAGAAAGAGGTATGAGGTCATCGGAATCTGGTCCATCTGCATTGTTTACCTATTGAGGGCACTGACCATCCAGAAGTAAAGCGATTCACCCAAAACCAGAGTCACTCATTTGCCTCACCAGTTAGATCCCCACAGAGTAAACTGATATCCCTTTTCATCAGATAAGTTTACAGGACCCTAAAACCAACACGGACAGATATTTCCTTATTCTGGACTCTATAGAAGCTTCTAAGTAACCAAGTTCAAAATTCAGACCTTAGTTTCTTGCTTTGTAGAATATAGAGTCCGACAGTTTAAGCCAGGTGGCTCGCTTAATGAGTAGAAAAAAGGAAAGGAGACCAGTCCAGGAAAGCATTCTGCAATCAGGGACTTCCTCACTTGAGAACTCTGTTTTCTAAGCACAGAGCAGTGCATTGCTCAGGAGCACCCCAAGACTCATAATTTGCTTAGTAAACTTAGCAAGCACCCACCAGGTGCCACGTATGCTGCCCGGCAGTTGGTCTGGAAAGAGCTGCTGCTCACCCTGTAGGTGCCAGCCCTGCGTGGTCAGACCCTCAAAGTATGGAAATTAGTGTCCAGAGTGTTTTGGAAACCAGGGGATCCTTTTATTGTTCTATACCGTGGTCTTAGCTTCAGTCGATTTAGTAGGATGTAAAATGCTTTCAGATGATAAAGTCATAAGCTTTAAAGTAGGACTGGGTTTGGCAGGGGGTTCATCTTTGCTTTATGGTATCTGTGATAACAAGATTTCTGTCCTCCAGAAACCTAAGAGTGCCGGTGAAAGTTACATTTGGGTCTAGTTTCAGGAGCGTAACACACACGCAAAGCAAAATTTTAAAAACCAAAACGAGCTGAAGGGGCTCAGAAAGGAAACCACAGAGCAGTCCAAAGGCTGCCGTCTCGTAGTGAGCTGGTCAGGCTGCACCGAGGTCCAGCTGCCTTTCCCCCACTTTCCCAAGAACCATTCTGCATGTGCCCCTTCTTCCTAGCTCCCTGGTCTCCTTGGGCTGCCAGCTTTGGCCTAAGGAATCAGGTGAGCTATAAAACTCAGCGCCAAATACTGAATACTCAGAAACATCAACTGTTAAAGCTGGGTGGAGCCTTAAAGATTCCCCAGAAAACCTGTGACTCAAGGCTCAACTAATGAGGAGCTCAGGCCCAGACAGGCGCAGTGCCTTTCTCAAGGTCACACAGTTAACTGGAGAATCGGGTCACGGACCTCTCTTTACATACAGAAGCAAAGAGAGCTTTTATTTTTGAAAAAAAAAATCATTTTCTCACAATCTCTATACAAAAGATCCCCCTCCCTGGGGGGCTGATACAGCAGGGCCCAGGAGGCAGGAGATTCGATTCTGGGACATTTTGGTCAAGTCCCTTCACCTTTCTGGGGCTCAGTTTTCCCATTGTTTTCAAAATGAGCCACATTGTATAAAGAGATGGACAAGATGAGGTCCAAATTCCCTTTCAGCTCCAACATTCTGTAATTCCAACTCCATTCTGGGGCTACAAGTGAATCCCCAGTCCACATCAGGATTGTGCACATGAGAACCACTGTCGGGACGGGCAGAGAAAGAGGGATGGGCACCCCTCCCCAGAACGGCACTGGCGGCCTGATGTGGAGCCTTCTGATGGTGGGAAGGTAAACACAGCCTCCTACAAAGAGCGCGGTCCAGTCCTACTTGTGGAGACGCAAGCCAACAAAAAGACTGTCTTCAGCCTGCAGTGATTTTAGGCCAAAGAGATTCAGTTTGTCTCTTTGGGACCTCATCAATTTTATCCCAATACTTTTTTTAATCTCAAAATGTTTATATTCAGCTTCGTCCTGAGCCCTCTGTTAAGACTCTAAGATCCACATGCACCCTTCTAGGTTAGAATGATCATGGCAACAAGGCCTTGGGGAGTTCTGCTCTTCTGAGTATGCTGAACTCTGGAAGGATGTGGCGGAACAGTCTTAAATACGCATTTCAGTCTTCACATTTCTTATCATTACCATCAACAAACATTTAAGTCCAAGGAGGCAGAGACCATCTCTGTCTCTTCACTATAGTATTCCCGAGGCCTAGCTTTGGGCCTGGCAGTAAGAGGTACTTTTCTGGGGGGGGGAAAAAAGGTTATATGCAGGGTACTTGGGACTGGAGTAGGACAGGGCATATAGAGAGGTATAGACCCAGATTTTGTTTTCTGTGAGCTTAAAATTTAATTGACCAAATAAGAGAGACTCATTAAAGTAAATAATACCCAATTATTAAATGATACCTGTCACATGAAGAAAACCCCTTAGATGGAGTCAGTCAGGGGAAGCATTATGGAAGATGGATTTTGATGGCTCTGGGCCCTAAAGGGGCCAGGTATCCAGGGGCCCCCAGCCTAGGGAAAGGGCCTGGCCACAGGAAAGGTGGTTAGAACCTGGAGGGCAAGGAGGAGTCCATTTGGGCCAAGGCAGGTGAGTCAAGTCTTAGAAGGGGAAGAAATAGCCTTCAAAGATAAGTTGGGGTTCAATTTGAAGGACACTGAAAGTCAGACAAATCAGTGGATTTTACCGTTCCAAAAGAGGAAAGCCATTGCAAAACTCTGAGCAAAACAAGAAAAGTTGCAACAATGCAGCATTTCAGATGGCTCATCTTACGGGACACGAGGAACCAGCGCAGAGAACAGTAAAGGAGTGGTGGGCTTCACTGGCAGGGGAGGGGATGGAAGTGGAGGGGCGAGGGCTGAGGATGGGTTGTAGGCTGTCCACCCACTTCCCTCCTTTCCTCCTGACCCCCTCTTTAGGGATGGGGGCTCTTCTAAATCTTCGGTCTAGAACTGTTGTCACTCCTGCTCCTGTGGCCCCATCCTGGGAATGAATTTTGAAAGTCTGATAAGGAGGTGGTATTGTGAAAAGCTCACCTGCTGAAGGGCTCAGCTCAGGTCTTACATCAGTTGCTTTCCAGGATGGGAAACTGATGACAACTACCCTGTAGCTGCTCCGATAACATCTTGAGCTCTTTAGCTGCCCTTCCCACCCTCCCATTTGCTGTCAGGAGTGACACATCAACACGTGTGGAAACGCAAAGGCCTTTGCTGCAGAGAACTTAAGCTCCTTAAAGCATCTTATGCCCGAATGTACGCAACCAAATGCTTGAGAGTAACAGGTTAAAAGTGAACATTTAGTCCTTTCAGAGTAGTAGGCTACTGTGGAAATGGTGCTATCAATAGGGTGAACCATATTAACTTGGGTCAGATTTGCTACTTTTTAAGACTTACAGAGTAAATTCAGAATATCAGATCCCGATACCAGAAATTGGCAAGTCTGCTGGATAGATGAGGTTGTGTCCTGTTATTTTTCAGTTACTCTCCATTTATCAATAACACCTGCCTTAGCACTTAACATAATTTAATGGCTATGGAAAAGATACAGACACACCCTAAACACTCACGTGTATACAACTGTATAGTTGTAGAGAATTCCTAAGCTCAAGATGGGTTGCAATTAAGACCTTAAGACCATGGATTCATTATCATAGATACTAATTTTTAGTTGGGCTAAAACCATACATCCCTGTTTCGAAGTAGATGTAATTGCAGAGTCTTTGAAAACCAGTGTTCATGTGCCAGAGCCCACTGCAGAAGACTTAAAGGACCTCCCCTTCCGGGGTTAAATACAATGTTACCTCTTATTTAGTGGTGTTAAGGTACAAGTCAGCTTGTTCTGACATTTGTTGCAGTTTGAATGGAAAGCCTAGTGAGGTCAGGGGTAACTTAAGGTTAAGTTAACTGGCTGACTGGGCCCCACAAGTTGGCAGTGCCTTATTTGGTCACTATATTCTAGAGTAGTACTTGCAGCGTGCATGGAAATTCAATTGCTAATGCACCAACGGGTGATCAATTTTGGTAACTTCCTCATGCCGAACTCCCAGAAGACAATTTCCACATTTGGATTTATAGTCCCATTCTGTATAGTTCATAGTTCATGGCAGTCCAGCCACGTGGAGCCCTAATCATAATCATAAAACTGCTGTGTGGGAAATGGGATCAGACAGAGGTAGCTGGATAATCTGAACAGTCAGAGACGTCAAGCACAAGCAAAGGGTGTCTCGGGCACTTAGTCCTATGGAGGTGGTAGAGTGCCGCCAGTGTTTGCCTCCTAGCCTGCCTTTCTCTAGGTTTCATTTCTGATCATCTTCCTTCTGATCACTTCAGTCTTCCTTTACCCAACTTGTCTTCAAGTTCAAGGCCATCATTGACGCTTGGTCTGTTGGCCATTCTCTGTCCTTCAAATTGCATCTAAATACCTTCCCTGATGCCTTATGTTTGTTTGTTTTTCCCATTTAATTGTCACAGCTTGGAAGTCTTACTTCCAAATTCTTTGGGGGCTCCACTATAGGCTCTATTCCCCAAAGATTTCATATTAATTACCTGTGATGTAAATAGTCATCAAACTAAGAAATGCCGTAAGTTGTTCTTATTTGTCATGTAGGCTGAAGAATGTTAGAATCAGCAACCTTCATGCTCTTATTGGTCTTTTTTTTTTTAACTTTTTATTTCAGATTAAGAATGACCGAGAAGAAATCACAGCTTTGTTCCAGAGCCAATGTTTATACTCAAGTGCCTGATGGAGGATGGGGCTGGGCAGTCGCTGTGTCTTTTTTCTTTGTTGAAGTCTTCACCTATGGTGTCATCAAGTCATTCGGTGTCTTCTTCAATGACTTAATGGACAGTTTTGAGGAATCGAATAGCAGGATCTCATGGATAATATCAATATGTGTGTTTACTTTAACATTTACAGGTCAGTAAACCTTTCAGCTTAAACCCTGTTCACTTTAAGGTGCCTAACTACATAGTGGTACTGGTTGTGTTTGAGGGGCTTGTCCTCCATGACCTCTTGGCACTTCCAGTCTCAGGTAACAGGACGTTCAAGGGGCTGAGGAGCCGAAGAGGGGAAAAAGCTTTATTTGCCAGCCTTGACTGCCTTCAACTTAACACACATGTGTTAGACACCTACTGTGTGCAGACTCTTAGGGTGCTGTACACCCTAAGGTGGACAGCAGTAACCCCCCGTTCTGGGGGACTGTAACTGTTTTTAAAGAAGCAACATCAAAAGCACTTGGCCTACCTACTAGGCCCTGGTTTCACAAAAACATGCTTATGTTGGAAACATGAAAATGTGGCTACATAAAGAAGAAAGATAGGAGCTTTGTAGAGTACCTCTATCGGCCACTTAGAATTATCTGTCCCACCACTGTTCTCCATTTGATGTGCAGAACTGGGAATTCACCATGCTTTCATATCATTTTCATAAAAATCAAGAGGAACCGTGCTAGAATTTGACCCTAAATGGAACTTTTTAAAAAGGAATCTAAAGCAATAAGTATAGGTGATGCGCGATCATCGACCGGCAGTGACCTCGGAACGCTGTGGATGGCTCGTCGACACATGAGAAATGAACACACACAGAAACAGGCAATTTTCTGTGGAGAAGTAGGGACGGAGTGGCCACCCTCGCTAGGGGAGGGTGCACATTCTCCTGTCCCAGCAGGCCTTTTATTGGGTTCGTTTGTACAAGAATTCAGGTAAAGCTCATTACTCATTGCAGGGAAGTAAGGATCAAATGACAAGGAACTCTGAGGGCCTACTTTGAGTCAGGGTCAAAGAGCTGTAAAACTTTGAGGAACAAACTTACTTCCTCCCTGGACCCTTCTCATTCAATTGAGAGCACTCTAAACAAAGCAGGTTTCACAGGATTTTACATATTCTTTCTTAGGCCTGATCACCCGGGGAACCCACTCTTTTCAGCACAGGGCTGCACCACCCTGTCATTGTTTCAGGGTTAGGTGGAGCTAGGGGAACTAAGGCAACCAAGAGATAAGGAGATTTTCTCGTGGATGGAATGAGCACTCAGGCTTTGTCAAAGCCGGGGGGTGAGGGTCCATCACCCCCTTTTGCCATAGCCCCTGAAGTCCTTCCTTGGGGTCCTCCCAGGTGATCATGCCTGTCTTAGGTCGTTCCCCCCTTGGGGAATCTTACCTGTCATTGGCTAACTGACCAAGCTTTGGGGTTCAGGCAGGGTGAAGTAAAAGGAGCAGAAGTGGCGCTCCTTCCAGGGAGATAAGCTTTTGTCTCCTTGCTGGCTTACGGTTCCAAGGTCGTTCCCTCAGCCTTAGCCTAGGTGGGGGTTACAGCTTCTCATACCAGGCAGGGCGGTTCCCAACATATAGGAAATAAAATCATTCGAGCAATCATAGGAAAGCCCATTTTTATTATAGAATAACAAATATAATGCATATCTAATTTTATAGACACTCATTGTAACTCAAGATCTTTCATTTACAAATATAGAGATGAGCCCTGGCTGGTGTGGCTCAGTGGATTGAGTGCAGGCCTGTGAACCAAAGGGTTGCTGGTTCGGTTCCCACTCAGGGCACACGCCTGGGTTGCAGGCCAGGTCCCCAGTGCAGGGTGCACGATGGGCAACCACACATTGATGTTTCTCTCCCTCTCTTCCTTCTCATCTCTTTAAAAGTAAATAAATAAATACATACACACATATATACATAAAAATATTAAGATGAGTTTTATACCATTATTCTGGCTTTCTCTTTAAGGTGTCCAAAAAATATATTGTCCAGTTTAACCAAATACTAAAATACAGTTGATCACTGAAAATGCAGGGGTTAAGGACCTCAACTCCTGAACAGTCAAAAATTCAATGTATAACCTTTGACTCCCCCAAAACTTAACGGGCATCCCTTGGTATCCGTGGGGGATTGGTTCCAGGCACCCACAGATGCCCAAATCCATGGAGGCTCAAGTCCCTTACATAAAATGGCACAGATCAATGCACACAGTCAGCCCTCCGCATCTGCGGACTCCCAAACGCAGACTGAAAATACTGTTATCGATCCATAGTTAACTTGAATCTGCAGATGCAAAACCTGAGAATAAGAAGGACTGACTGTATGTTTATTTTTAAAAATTTGAGCATAGGTGGACCTGCGCAGTTCAAACCCACGGTGTTCAAGGACCACCTGTAATTCCTGAACTGACTTAAGTAACCATTGCGTAAGATGTGTTATATCGGGTACGTCATCTCTCCATCTTCAAGACTTTTCATAGGAGAGAATCTTGTTAAAGCTAACGCGTATGTGCTGCATATTCAGCATTGTCTTTCCGTGTCCAAGACTTTGGAGAAGTTGTATTAAAGCTAACACACCTCCGGAAGTTAAAGGGTGACGCTGTGCTCTTTTAATGCAGCGCCGCTCTCCACCGTCCTGAGCAACCGCTTCGGACACCGCCTGGTGGTGATGGCGGGAGGAGTGCTCGTGAGCACGGGAATGGTGGTGGCCTCCTTTTCCCGGGAGGTTTACCACATGTACATCGCAATCGGCATCGTCACTGGTAAGTGCCCCTCTCTGCTCAGAAGTTTCCCAGAGACTTAGTTTGAAGGACAGGGAGGGGAAGGGGGGACTCAACCCCAAAGTGTTATTTCTTTCTCTCTTTCCCTCTTTTCTTTAAAATTAAGTGTCCCAGATCAACGGTTTTTGAACAGGGCTGTGCAGACTCCAGGGGATATAAGAATCTGTTCTTGATGCCCAAGAATTTTTGCCTGATTTTGAATATTTGCCAATGAGAAAGAAAACTTCCTTAGTGATAGTTTACCACCAAAAGACCTCATTTTCACAAAGTAAGATTTTAATTTCTTTAGCCAGTATTTCCCAGAATAGCCTCTGAGGATCCTAAGCTACAGGGGAAGAGAACAGCGCACTGGGCTTATCCTCAAGGGTCCGAGAAAGCTTTTTTCACCGTAGAAGGAGTCGATGCTTGCTGACAGAGATACACAGATAGACAGGACATGCACGTGTGGATACAGGTTGTATGCGTGCATACGAATACAGCTTTTCAGTCAGTCTGTGGTTCTCACTGTTCTTTTTGACTTCCGCAGGTCTGGGATACTGCTTTAGCTTTCTGCCCACTGTCACCATTCTATCACAGTACTTTGACAAGAGACGCTCCGTGGTCACGGCAGTCGCTTCCACCGGAGAATGTTTTGCTATGTTTGCTTTTGCACCAGGTAGGTGGATCGCAATAGTCTGTGTGTTCGTGTGAAATGGGAAGCCGCTCTGCTATTCTTGCTGCACTGACTTGCCCTCAGTCGGCCGCTGGATAACTGAGTGTGTGTGCAGAGTGAGAGCGTGTTTCCTTCTCTTCTCCAGCACACTTTGAGGATCTAGCCTCTCTCACCCCCATGCTGGGAATTCAGACATTTTAATCCTAGTCCAAGTTTACACAGATAGGAAGATACACAGCACACATCCAGTAACAAGGCTTGAAACATCCATTAACAATTTGGAATTTGCACACTATTATTTCTCTCCTTTGTTAAAACAGCCATTTCCAATGTGCATTTAAATTGTGCTCATAAAGTTGGCTTTCTTATCTGTGTGTGTGTGATCTCACAGTGAAATGTTTATCCCTGATTTAATCTCGATCTTAAGGTTAACTTGTGAACTACACTAACGCAGACAGATAACTTGGAGACCCAGACGCGTTTCTCACTGCCGTTTCTGAGAAGCGTGTCAGTGGGCTGCACTTTGTTCAAAGGAGATCCATGGAGAAGTATTTTGGGGTGGCAGTCATGGCGTCTGAAGCTTTTTGGGTAGTTTGGGAAAATGAAAATATGAGTGCATAAAAATGTACAGGGAGAGAAAACGTCAGTTGTTGAATTCAGATAAAGTACAGGCAGTCATTAGGTATCATTCTTTTCACTTTTCTGCTGGTTTCCAGTTTTTTGAAATCAAATGGAGGGGAGAAGCAGTAGCCTGAGTGCTCAAAAAGTAAAAATTTCATTTTGGTGAGCTTTGTTCTTTAGCACCAGACATATCCCTGGCTCCTGACAGGACTCAAGAAATATCAGAGAGAAAAAAATTAGACCCATTATTGTCAAATGTGTATAAAGCACCCAAAATACTGAAGCCTAAAATATTTTACAATTCTAGCTAATCCATATGAATGGGGGGGACAACGGATGTGAGCAAAACATAAGCTACGAGAGTAAGTGGAGCCCCCCAGGAACGTAGGGCTTCTATTCTGGGTAACCAAGGTGCCATACCTCTCGCATCTGACTGTCAGCGCTCAAGGAATTAGAATGTGGTAAAATGATGTTCATTTGAACTTCATTCATTAGGTGAAGTTCTGATGAACATCATTGCATCTTCTGGGGTGATTCCACAGGTACTTTAAGATTGTACGGGGCCCGAATTTTCCTACTGTCACTGGACCTCTAGGCTTCCTTTGGTCTCCCCCCTCCCAACCTCACACTTGGGTGCCAGCCAGCTTTCCAGGCTGCCTCTGGTCAGCAGCCGAGGACCCAACTAACTGGCAGGAAGGAGGACTGAGGTACTTAAGGACATTACACAAAGTAGAAACTGGAGAACTGTATCATTTCATTCTAAGATAACCACTGAGCTTTTAGATTCTTAGTTTAATTTGTAGTTAATACATCACTACTAAGGACTGAATGACTGGAGGTATAGTGCTCTAGCTCAGAGGTTGGATATTCTGTTTTTGAAAAGCCAGAGAGTAAATATTTTAGGTTTCGTGTACTGGAAGTGTCGTGCAGAACTACTCAGCTCTGCAGTCACATCACCAGGGCAGCTGGAGATGAGCGTGGCCGTGTTCCAGCCCAGCTTCATTATCAAAAAGAGGCAGAGGATTGGATTTGACCTGTAGGCCACTGTTTGCTGAACCTTGATGTAGGTCAGAAACTTAGTTCACTTCTTTTGCCTCTACCTGGCAAAGTGCACCCTCCAAAACTCTTTTGAAGACCTGAGCTGAAAATTTTTGTCTTATATAGAATCGTTATGGACATTCTCTCCACATTGATTCCTAAAAGCACCAAAACCTAGAATAAAGGATAAATAGTACAGGTTGACTGCACGCACACTGCTGAGTAAATTGTTTAAAAAATTAATTCTAAATCTAAGTCCATATTTCTACTCGATATTTTCTCCTGGGTTTGGAGCCGCCGTCTGACCTTACCTTTGTATTTTGGCTTCCCTCCTGCCTCCCCAAGCATTCACGGCCCTAAAGGAGAACATCGGCTGGAGAAATAGTCTCCTCCTCGTGGGCCTGCTGCAGTTAAACATCGTCATCTGCGGGGCACTGCTGAGACCAATTATAATCAGAGGACCGGGGTCACCGAAAATAACTGGACACGAAAATCCGAGAGAAGTACAGTACATGCTTGAAAATGAGAAAACGCGCACCTCAATAGATTCCATTGACTCAGGAGTAGAACTCACTACCTCACCTAAAAATGTGCCTAGTCACACTAACGTGGAACTGGAGCCAAAGGCCGACGTTCAACAACAGGTCCTGGAGAAGGCCGGCCCCAAGCACGGCGACGATAAAGCCCCCCTATTGGACTTCTCGGTCTTGAAAGAGAAAAGTTTCATTTGTTACGCACTATTTGGTCTCTTTGCAACATTGGGATTCTTCGCCCCTTCCTTATACATCATTCCCCTGGGCATTAGCCTGGACATTGAAGAGGACCGCGCTGCTTTTCTGTTGTCTACAATGGCGATTGCTGAGGTTTTTGGGAGAATCGGAGCTGGTATGGTCCTCAACAGAGAGCCCATCCGTAAGATCTACATCGAGCTCATCTGCGTCATCTTACTGACTGTCTCTCTGTTTGCCTTTACTTTTGCTACTGAATTCTGGGGGTTAATGTCCTGTAGCATATTTTTTGGTGTTATGATTGGGACAGTAGCAGGTACCCACATTCCACTGCTTGCGGAAGATGATGTTGCCGGAATTGAGAAGATGTCTTCTGCCGCTGGAGTCTATGTCTTCCTTCAGAGCATAGCAGCGCTGGCTGGACCACCCCTTGCAGGTAATTTAAATGCACACAATCCAAATCCTTGTCTGCTATACTCTCCCCACTTTTTAAAAAAAATTCAGAGTTAGACAGGTCTGGACTTGAATCATACTAGTTCAAGATGACACTGTTTAGGGCAAAGAATAGTATTAAGAAAGACTGGAGATAGCTTCATAGGCTATAAATGTTATATTGTAAAGAGGCACTGTAATATAGATGATATAATCTATAATGTTTAGTATTCCCTTATTCTGGTAGCTTCTTGTTCAAGTCTAATTTAAAAATACACTGATTTTAGTACTTTCATAGAATTGTCGAGCTGGCAGAATTAGAGATGACCTGAGCGATTCGCTTGATTTAAACGTGAGGAAATTGAAAGTCAAGGATTGTGAGCCGATGGTCAAATGATACATCAGTGAACAAGCCACTCTGCAGCCTGAGCTGCCCTGGCCATTCCTACCATCTTGCCTTAAAAATGCTGGCGGGAGACCCATGGGTTATGACTCTGTTGTCCTCTGACTGAGAGTACCAGAACCTGGGGACTTGGAAGTCGCCTTCCCTTCTTAGGTGTTAGGGACCGAGCACAGAGCAGCACTCTGCGTTTACTCGGCTGGTTACTGCAGAACGTTTCCTTGTAGGAAGGGCACGGCTGTGTTTCACATCGTGGACCTGAAATAGGGCCTTGAAGTTACTATGACTAGAAATCTGACCCCATGTTAAAAGGCACCTGAAATGAGCCCAAGCGAAAATAATAGAGCTCTCCCCCATCTGAAGGGTGTTGCCTTTCCAAAGAAGCTCGTTTCGATTCTCGACTAGGACGGATTAGCCCGTGCAGACATTTTGGCAACACAGTGTTCCCAGCTGTTAATAAATATGTTGCGTGTTTGTCCGATTGAGTTCTCCACCCCCCCCAGTCTAGAAAAGATTCCTACCTTCAACACTTTTTCCCTTAGAGACACAAGATGAAACAAAGAAAGCAAAGAAGCAGAGAAGCCCCTGAATTTGAGGGGAGCCTGGGTGAGAAGGGTTTCTGTCCGTGCTGCTAACATGCGAATGTCCCCTCCCAGGTCTGCTGGTGGACCACAGTAAGATATACAGCAGAGCCTTCTACTCCTGTGCCGCCGGCATGTCCGTGGCCGCAGCGTGCCTGGCGCTCGTGAGACCGTGTAAAAAGGGACTGTGCCAGCGCCCTCATGCGGGTGAAGCAAAGGCAGAGAGTTACCGTGGGAGAGCTTTACAAGACATACCTGAAGACTTTCTTGAAATGGACCTTGGGAAGAATGAGCATAAAGTTCCAGTGAAAACGGAGCCAGTATGACAGGCTTGCGTGTAACAGCAGCCACCTGCTGGCTGGTCGGCGGGGGCGGGGAGCGGTGTGCTGGGGAATCCGTGGTGTAGAGGAGCCAACCACTCCACCCACTTTCAAAACGACATTTTGAATGGAATGTATACATGAACACCACTACCAACATCCTTTTCTTTACTTTTACGTTTTTTTCTTTTTGCTTGTTCTTTAAGCCAAAACAAAAACAACCAAACACTCTTCCATACGTAAGTCTGGCTGTATTCCGTAGCGATGCAGAGATACATAGAAGTACTGTGGCTCACATTCCAGTCGTAAAACAGTGACGTCAATTGGCAAAGCGGTTTTAGGAGCTCTCACATGTGACAAACTGCTCTCTAGCCCAGGTCACTGAAATGAAATTGCCACTCTAAAAAAAAATCTTAAATCAGTTTTAACATTTCTCATTTTCAGAAATGTAACAGATTGTTTAAAACCCTTTGAAAAATACTTGAGGTTTACATTGAAAACTTACAGCTTCTTAATATCCAAATATTTAATAGAAATGAAGTATACTTTAAGACCAAACATTTGGCTAATAAATACAAATTTATATATATAAATTTATATGTATTATATATATCACATATATAAACTTGAAACTCATGAATGTGAAGATTCCCAATTCGTTTTTATGGCCAGTCATTACCAGAAGTATTTCACATGGAACATACAGAATAGCATTCAAAAATGCATTTCCTGTTGCTTTTAATTATTCAGAAATATGTGATTGTAGTGTCTTTAATTTAAACCACTATTTATTATTAAGTTATTCTAGGATGAATAAAATCAAAAGAAATATAATCTGGGACATAAGCAGCATTTTTACCTCCCTTCTGCAATCTTTTAAATGCCCCAAAGAATACTACTCCTGTAAGTTACCCCATAAAGACCAAGTTGTAATGATTCTTCAATTTGATTAAAGGCAGCGTGTGCTATTTATAGGGGGGAAATCATGCAGAGCAAATTGCCTTAGCATTTTAAAATAATGTTTTATCACCTATGAATACTTGAGGATCTTCTTTGATCGGAATTGAATTATATTTCATTGAATTGTTGAAGCATTTCTGATCTAAAAAGAAAACATCTAATTGCTGGAGCATTTCTGTATTTCACATGGGGCAGCAGGGACATTTATTTTACTATCATGAGTTACAAGCTGCAATTCACATCTTATATAAACCTTGACTGCTCTGAGTTGCCAGAGTTTTCAGGTTAACTGGTCGTTTGGGGTTTTTTGGTTTTTTTGTTTGCAGTTACACTACATGTGTAGTGTTTCTCATTTTAGCCATTTTTTATAGAGGGCAAATGTGAGGGCAACTGGTGGGTTCTTGACTCCTACAGACGGAATCTCACTCCAGGTGACAGTCAATGCTTGCTGCTCCATCCTTATACATCTTTACTGTTAATTTATGACAACTCAGGGGAAACAATGTAACAAGCCTAGTTTGGTTGCAGGTACACAAAGCTCGAATATTTCTCTGCACTGAAATGAAAGTGGCAGAGTTCAACACCACCTGCTACATTCTGTACAGCATTTTATCAGCCATAGAAATAGGACAATCTGTAAATATTTGGAGAGGATGGGACAGCAGGAAATGATAAAGTGTCCCTCAAGTAAAGACACACCTAAAACAAGGTGGATGTAGCAGATCTCTGTCACTGCTGGAGAAGGACTCTGAGCTTGTGGCAGTGTTGCAAACTTACATGACTTCAGCACTTTATAACAATTTTTACTATGAATGTTAAATACAGTTTAATATTTATAACTGATTTCTGAGCTCTGTGCTCTATGTCCATTCTGTTAACTGCATGAAAAAAAAATGTATGCCAATTTCAGTTTGTCAATAATCAAGGTTTTAAATGTTTGGAAGAAAATTAAAACAGGATTGCTGATTTGTTCTATACTACGGACATTCTGGTACTTCTAGATTTGCAATAAATGTATGGCTTTTTTATTTAAAGAGACTGATTCATTTTTTATTGACTCATTAGCATTCATTGTTTGATCCAATTAAAGTTATAAAAACAACTTCTTCCCTGAAAAGTCTTTTAATTCTACTACAGACACATAAACATCTCCAAGAAATATTTGTTGAATTTATTTCTTGGGTGAAAAATACACGAATGAAATAATACCACAGTAGCCACAGAGCAACAGCTCAGCCTCTCGGCTGTATTAAGTGGAAATAGTTCAGACTATTCAGTTATAGAAAAATCCTAAGAACTGTTGTAACCCCTAAGCAAATAGCACAGACACGCCAGGCTGGGGGTCGGCGAACTTTCTCTGAAGGTCAGGCAGTAGACATTTAAGGCTCTGGGTGCCGTGAGGGCTGTCCCAGCTGTTCAGCTCTGCTGTTGCAGCAGGGAAGTAGCTGTGGACGACCCAGCAATGAATGATCTTGGGTGTTTCAATCCAAGTTTATTCATGGATACTGAAATTTCATTTCCAAAAAACTTGATTTATGCAAAATTTACTTTATTCAGTGCCATAAACATGTGATAACCATTATTAGTTCACAGGCTGTAGAGAAAAATAGGTAGTGGATTCAGACCGAGATGGCGGGGGAGGTGGAAGCCGCTTTCACTTCCTCCTATGACCACATCAAAATTACAACTCAGTTATTGAGCAGTCAACCCAGATACCCTGAAGACTAGCTGAGCAGAAGTCTTATAACTAAAGATAAACCGAAGAAGCTACATCCATACTGGCAGGAGGGGCAGAGATGGGATCCTGTCTGGCGCTACCCACAGGCGGCCATCCAAAGGACTGCCTCCTGGGAGCACGCAGCACCTTTCCCTTGCCCCTCCTCTTCCCCCAGGCATGTTACCTTTACCTTTCCAAAGGCCCTTCTTTTGCCCCTATAACTTTCTAAATAAACTTTCTCTTATAGTTTGAAAACAAAAGAATCTGGAAGGATATCTCATCTGCAAAGGTCCCCACTGAGGAGTGAAGGGCCTCAGCACCACACGGGCCTCCACAGCCTGGAGCCCCAGTGCTGAGAAGAGAAAGCTCCCCTTGTGGCTGTGAAAATCGGCGAGATGGAAGTCTGCTGTGCACAAACCCTCACATGCAGGCGCCCACCCTGGGCTCCAGGGGAGGATGGCAGCTCCAAGGGTGCCAGAGTCACGCAGGGAGAGACTAGATTGTGCGGCTTTGGGGAGAGGGCTAGAAGGACAGCGGCGAATGTCCGTGTTGACTCCTCTCCCACGCCACCCACAGATGCCATTTTCCTGGGGCGAGCATTCCCCCACCCCCCACAGCATCAGCCTCAGGAGCCACACTAACTCCTTCCTGAGGACTCCCTGAGGTCTGCCCTACCAAATCCACATATGGCTGTAGGCTCTGCCAGTGACAACCAGCCTGGGCCTGAACTGTAGCCTTGCTTTAGAAACTCTCAAAGAATACTGGGCAAGCTTGGGGGATGCCAGAGACACACCGAGGGAAACTGCGTTGTATGGTTGTAGGTTGAGGGCCACCTTCCTGCACACCCAACATGCACCCTCTTCCCTGTGGTCAGCCCGCCCTCCACACCGTGGAATCTTAATCTGCTTTAGACTGATAAACCCTAAAGCTCCACGCTGACAACTCCCTGAGAATCTGCAAAGGTCCATAGGCCCCAGGCAGGTGGCAGCTGGCCTCAGGTTACTCTGAGACTTTTGCTCAGTGGCCTCAGACCCAGGACAGGCACCAGGTTTGAATCTGTATTAACCTGGTGAACACCACACCCCTCACTGTGAATATCCGAGAACATGCTTCATGCAACTTGCATACTGCTCAAGATTCTTTCAGAGGCTGAGCCCCGCAGGCAGCCAGCAGGTGGCAGCAGGTGGTAGCCAGATATAGAGTTAAAAACAATGGTTATAAGAATGTCAAAAAAACTTAGAACTTCAACAGCATTAAAAGGTACAGAAGGGAATAATACAATAACTGAAACGAAAAATATACTAGATGGAATCAGCAGCAGATTAGACAAAGCAGAGGATCAAATCAACAATATGTAAGACAAGGTAGCAGAAAATACCCAATTGGAGCACCAAAAAAGAAAAAACAATTAAAAAAAATGAGGATAGCTTAAGGGACCTCTGGGACAACATCAAGTGTAACAACATCCACATCATAGGGGTACAGGAAGGAGAAGAGAGAGAGCAAAGGATTGAGAACATATCTGAAAAAATAATGACTCAAAACTTCACTAACCAGATGAAGGAGAAAGACACACGTATTGAGGAAACACAGAGAGTTCCAAACAGCATGAACCCAAAGAGACCCACACCAAGATACATCATAATTAAAATTCAAAAGGTTAAGGACAAAGAAAAAATCTTCCAAGCAGCGAGAGAATGGTCACGTACAAGGGAGCTCCTATAAGTCTGCAAGCTGTTTTTTCAACAGAAACTTTGCAGGCCAGAAGGGACTGGCAAGAAATATTCAAAGTGATGAAAAGCAGGGACCTATAGCCAAGATTGCTCGGCCCAGTAAAGCTATCATTTAGAATCCAGGGACAGATAAAGAGTTTCCCAGACAAGAAAAAGCTAAAGAAGTTTATCACCACCAAACTAGCATTACAAGAAATGTTAAAGGGTCTTCTTTAAGAAGAAAAAGATAAAAAAAAAAATATGAACAGCCCTAGTCACTGTGGCTCAGGTGGTTGGAGCATTGTCCCATAAACCAAAAGGTCATGGGCTCGATTCCCGGACAGGGCACATGTCTAGGCTGCAGATTTGGTCCCCAGTTGGGGCACATGCAAGAGGCAACCAATTAATGTTTTTCACATCAATATTTTTCTCCATCTCCCTCCCCCTCCCCCACCTTTAAAAGTCAATAAGCATGCCCTTCGGTAAGGATTAAAAATATATATATGAACAGTAAAATGGCAATAAATACATACCTATAAAGAACTGAATCTAAAAAACAAAGTAAACAAAGAAGCAGAATAGAAACAGACTCATAGATACAGAGAACATTTTGACAGTTGCCAGATGACGGGGGCATTGGGGGAATGAGTGAAAAAGGTGACGGGAGTGAGAAGTTCAGGTTGGCAGTTACAGAACAGTCACAGGGACGTAAAGTACAGCATGGAGAATACAGTCAGTGATACTGTAATAACTAACTAGGTGCAGGTGGGTACTTGAAATGATGGGGAGATCACTTCATTACATGATTAGCTAACATTATGCTGCACACCTGAAACTAATAAAAATAATGTTGAATTTCAGCTGTAATTGAAATATTAAAAAAAAAAAAAACCCTAAGCAGTGGACTACTGGGTTTGGCTTGTGGACTGCAGCTTCTGGCCCCGACTCCACGTGTCTGGGACACTGCAATGGACAGATAACCAGCAGGGGCGCGACTCTGGACACTAGCAATCCTGGATAACAGGAAAGGATCGCTGGGGTCAAAGATTCTTAGATCACAGACGCCAAAGACAGGAAAGAGTAAACAGCTGAGGGCACATGAGTTATCAGGTTGCACTTCCTGTGACTGAAGAGATTCTGTTTTAACCTTGTCTGTTAATAATGCTTGAGTATAAATGTAGACAGTTTCCCTTCCAAAATGTGAAATTACTTCTGTTCCAAAAATGAATTGCAATCATGTGCTCCTTTAAGACAGATGTGACCTGAACTAACACGTTTCCAAAACGTTTAACAAAGTTATCAATGATATACTACAAAAGTGTGTAGTGTAGCCTTTGTACCTTTATTTACCTTTACTTTATCTTAATACCGGATGATAAAATAGAAAATGGTATTTAAGTAAAGGTTCTCATAGCCCATTTACATTTCTTTATCCCATCACAAATATTCTAAAATTCATAAAGAAATTATCATGAGTCTTTATTTTTAAAAGCTCACTAATAGGGATCTAGAATTTAGAAGCCATTTCTTTACATTTTTACTCCTATAAGTGTACATTGTATTGAGAAAATAGACCCTGTCCCTGTCTTTAGATTTGTCTTTAATACAGAAGTTAATAGAAGTCAGGGCTACGAACTCCAACAGGTGGGCCAGCCACCGTCTTATAAGTAAGGAATCTAGTGCCCCCTAGTGTTCCTTTTCAGTACTGACTGCCTCAGAGTACAGAACAAGATAGTGACAAGAAACTTGCAACTTCACTTTTCATGTTAAATAACCTCTCATATTCAAATCAAGATTACTTCAGTGACTATGGATTTCCTAAGGGGAAATTAGATAGCAAAACTGATAACCCAAGCCTCTATCTATAAAGGCTTTTTAATGTAGCTCATGAAAGATTACTGACAGAAAATACAAGCTGTGGCCATGCAGCTAGCAATATATTACTTATATACTTCTCCAGCAACTCAAGAAAAACAGCAAGCACACCAACTCTCCTAGCAACTTATGCCCCCAGAATGCAGTCAAAGCTTTAAGTACCTTCTCCACACTGTCAACTCCCACACTAGTCCACACTGTGTCACTGAGCTCTGGACTGATACAGGCCCATGTGACAGCAGGTGGGTGCCATGCCAACGAGGCATTTCCGATTGAACAAGTCCTCCACAGAACTCTTGACCCTGCTCTCCGAACATGCTCCTCCACCAATCCTGCTGGCTCTGCCTCCTAAACACACCCAGGCCCTGACTGCTTTTGTCATACTACCAGTGCGCCTGATCCAAGCCACTATCATCTTAGCTGGACCACTGCAACCAACTTCTAGCTGGCTTACCTGCTTCCACTCTTGCTATCTATACAACCACCACACCTTGGCCTTTATTTTCCAGATGGCAGCCTTATGATATCCTTTCAAAGCACAAGTCAGACATGATCACATTGAAAACCCAGTCCTTCACATGGGCTCTCCCTGTACAACCTGATGGAGGCTCTTACATTCCCCCTTGGTACTGCTGCTCTAGCTGCACTGGCCTTCCTATTGCTCCTGGAAATCACAAGAATTAGGCCTTGACATTTGTGGTTCCCTTTGCCTGATGCACCCTTCCCTTAATGTGTACATGACACGACACTTCAATTTGGTCCCCTAGAAAGGTCATCCCTGAGGAGGCATTCCTGACTATCCTATTTGAAATACCAGTTTGCTGCTCACCCTTTACTCTGACATTAGGGTATAAAAGTATCTGTTTACTTATTTTATCTGTCTCCTGGGGACTTGGGATAATGACCCATTTCTGCTGTTGGTGTCACTGCACACAGTTTACTTAGCTACCATGGGTTTGTTTCCTCGTCTGTGAAATGGACTCAGCAACATTCATATTATTAATACTTTACAATTCTGCTTTTCAAAAATGAAATCACATTTAAAGGAAATACTGAGCTCTTAGCAATAGAAAGAGAGGGTAAAAAACAACCTGCCATGGAGAATAACAGCAAGATCCAAAAGTGAATCAATACCACCTCCAGAGGCCCTTTCAGGGTTCATACCCTTACACTTAGAATGTCAAGGGTCACTGACCGAGGATCCACATGACCTTTCCCTTCTCTCCCATTAGTTCTACTTCAGAGTTACACCTTTCCATGTGGACTACACAATGGTACTGATCTAGAGCTGGGACTGTCCAGTGCAGTAGCCCCGAGTCACGTGGAGTGGTGCACCTTACTGTGCCAGCTGGAATTGAGTTGTGATGCATGCGTAAAGTACAGCCAGAATTCTAAGACTTAGTACAAAATAGAATGTAAAATATCTCAATAATTTGTATACTCATTGAAATAACATTTCGGACATACTGGATTAAATAAAATATATAATTGAAATTAATTTCATCTGCTTCCTTTTGCATTTGCTAATGTGGCCACTGGAAAAATTTAAATTACCTACGTGGCTCACATTTGTGTTGGATGGCTCTGCTCTAGACTATCAATCAGAACCAAGGAAGTGACTAAGATTCGAACGTTTTAGAAAGCACTGTTTACAGGCTCTACCCAAGATGCGATTCCACTTACTGCTCTGTTGCATCGCCATACTGATTTTCCAAGGCCTCCCCTGTGCGGCCGACCTGAACAGGGACTTGTGGGTGTGGCCAAGTGCTCCGCTCCTCGGTAGCACGGGTCCCAGAGCCAGAGGAGGCGGAGTCACAAGCCTGCGCTCTGGGGTTCCTGGGGAAGGGCTTCCCTGGGTCAGAAGTAGGAGACCGGCTGGGACGGCGGCTCACACGGGCGGCTGCTCCAGGGCTTCTGCTCCCCACTCTGGCACAGAACCGACAAGTCCTACGCTGCTTCCTGCGAGGGAAGGGCCAGCGCGCAGGGCGGGCCAGAGGTCCAGGAGCCTGTTTGGATTTTAGCACGCTTGCTCTCAAGAAGGAACAAGTCTGCTCTCGGGCCTCAGGTCCTCTTAAGGTTTTGAATGTACTCAGGTCAGGTGAATTTGCGGTTCAAAGAAGTTGGACAGCAATCTTCAGTAGAATCTTTGCTACATTCTTCTATTTAACAGTCCCCTCCCCATCAGTAGTCTTGGCGAAATGAAATGTTAACGTTTAAACCTTCCCTTGACCTAAGAGATACTACTAATTCCATGGGCACCAAAGTGAATAGTGTTTCAGTTTCACGTCTTTGTAGAATAGTTTAGACAGTGGGAAATTACCTCTTGATATCTTGTTCATTAAGTATTTGAAGAATAAAATTTGCATGGATTTTGTTTTTAACAACTACAGGAATTTAAACATAAAATTTAGTTGCAGTAAACAAATTTTATTTTTAGTCTTAACCCTAAGAAATTGCCCCAAAGTACATACAACCCAGAAAGTAGTTATACACAGCATTTAAGTGAAGATCACTGAATAAATGCCTGTTACATAAAACTTAAATTTGCCCAACTTTTAACAAGACTAAATGATCTGTCTCTTTAACAGAAGATCTTTTCCCTGGTCTCACAGTGCAGATCAGGGACATATGGGCATTACATCTTGTCTAAGTAATTGTAACCTGCAATATAAATACCTCTGTCAAATCTCAGTTTTTTTAAGTTTGTAACTGCAGGCATACCTCAAAGAAATTAGGGTTTCAGAAGTAGACCATAGCAATAAAGGGAATTTTGCAATAAAGTGAGTGACAGGAATATTTTGGTTTCCCAATGTATATAAAGTCATGTGAACTCTACACTATAGTCTATTATTACTGTGCATCAGCATTATATCTAAAAACAATGTACATATCTTAATTAAAACATATTTTACTGCCAAGAAAATGCTAACCATCCTCTGAGCCTATTGAAAAAAAAATGGCATCAACAGACTTCCTTGACACAGGTTGCCACAAACCGTCATTCATTAAACAATGAGATGTGTGGGAAGCACAATGAAGCAAATTGCAGGAACACTGACCTGCAAGAATAAAATTGCATTTACCTTGTAGGAAAAAGAAAGAAAACTGAACAAATGAACAATAGTTAAAAGTATGTTATTTGGGAAAAAGACATTACTGGGGACACAGAACCCATAGCAGAATTCACAGAAGTGCATGCTCCATGGGTTCTCCTCCCAGTACAGTACAAAATGACCAAGCATTCACTCCCCAATTGATTTAATGCAAACCATCATTTCCTAAATGACTTAGAGGCTTAATCAAGTAGGGGACTGAATGTAAGGGAAATCACTGATTCAGTTACAAAATGTTCTTTAAACCATACTGCATAAATAATGATAATCATATACTTCCTTGGTTCTGATTGATAGTCTAGAGCAGAGCCATCCAACACAAATGTGAGCCACGTAGGTAATTTAAATTTTTCCAGTGGCCACATTAGCAAATGCAAAAGGAAGCAGATGAAATTAATTTCAATTATATATTTTATTTAATCCAGTATGTCCGAAATGTTATTTCAATGAGTATACAAATTATTGAAAAAATGGGTTTCAAAGTTTGAAACAAAAATTACCTTTAAGTTTCACAAACAAACAGTAACAAGAGGGGAGATGGGAAGGGATAATGGGGGGAAGGGGGAAGGAATTCCAGGAGCAACCATAAAGGACACATGGACAAAACCAACGGGGGGTGGAATCAGGGGAGGGAGGTGGGGATGACTGGGGTGGCCGGGAGAGGTTGGGGGAAAGGCAGAAAACTGTACTTGTACTTGAACAATAAAATTTTTAAAAATGGAAAACATAAATAAAAATGGTAAAAAAGAGAAAAGGTTAAGATGGGAAAGGGAGAAACGCTCTCCACTCAGCAGCACCCAGTCCAATGATTGCCCTAACATCTCATCACCAGGACCAGCGCACGCTGACTAGCAGAAGCGGTCTGTTCCGTCTGAGGTTTCGGCCTGTTCCCCAGCACGAAAATGAAGCTGATGTTCACGACTGGCAGGCCATCCTGGTCCTCCCTGGCACAGCAACAGGTGATCCCATCACATTCTCTCCCCGTCAAGTAAGCACTGCCAGGAAGTGAGAGAGATATTATTGCAGGAAAAAAACCCAGCAGCTGCTCTAAGCCCACAGAGAAAGTGTAACACTCACAAACATAAGGACCATTATAGCCAATTATTTGCAAGAATCCTCAGAAATGACTGTGTTGATTAAAGCTGACAATTGCAAGGTAACCCCCAACACCAGCAAAAGGTTGGTGTAGTACAAGTACCAGTCTTATTTTCACAGATATTCTAGAAAGGAGATCGCATTGTAAGCTGCTAAAACCAGAAACAAGCTGTTGGTTCTTTCAGGTAGAAACTGACAACAAGAAGAAAAAACTGGATGTGAGACAGCCCAGAGGGTAGAGAAAGTCCAGAGAACAGGAGAAGGTATGTGAGTGGAGAAGGTGACCTGGTGGGTGGCTCTAACACAGGAGCAGCACCCAGTGATGGTGACGCAGGAAATGTACATTGACAACATTGTTCTATAAGGTGTAGTTCTCAAACCCCACAGAGAGTACAGGTGGAAGCAGAAAAGCCTATGACCTTGGCTGTGGAAAATGCATAAAATGAGGAGAAAGGCTTTCCAAAGAGCAGTGGTGGGGTAGACATCAGGAACTGTCAGTAGAACTAACTACAGCAGAAGGCAGCCTGGAGACCAGAAGGAAGGCCATCTTCCTTGAGAGGCTCGGGAACAGAAGTCCTCCAGGCCCCAGCAAAGCAGCTTTGCTTGATGACCACAGCAGCCTGAAAGGGCAGGTTACC
>PVIA01012916.1:0-35115 GCA_004024845.1 Tonatia bakeri
ATTCATTTAAATTTAAAAAAAATCAACCAAGGAGTACATAAGTAAGTGGAGCAACTAATCAATGTTTCTTTCTAAAAAAACATTTTAAAAAAGGCACCAGGGACATATGGGGGTTCTGAAGTGTCTGGCATCAGAGCAAGAACTACAGAGGCAGCGTTCTCCCAGATGGAAATGCTGGCAGAGGCCATTATTCCTTTTCTGAGCCCTCAAGCCACAAAGCTGGCAGGCAGTCACCGTATCTGAGTCTCTGTCAACCTGGCTATTACTGTTCGCCCCACTCTGGTGAGTCCCCAAGTCCCCCCGCCCCAACTTTCAGGCCCACACAAGCTGTTTCCAGTGGGTTTTCCATACAAACAACCTATCTTGGCTCACGCTTCAGATTTTCCTAAATTCTCTCCAACAAGCAGCATCTGGCCTGTTTGCCCCGTGCCTCTGGCTAAGTGGCCCCAGGTGCAGCACTAGCAGCAGCCATCCTTGGTTCCCAGCTTGGCTTCCGGGCACCTCCAAGCCTAGCACAAGCAGCTGCCATCTGCAGGTCACTTTGCAGTTCATGCCGGGTGTCCCCTGACAGAACACAGGCAGTGCTAACCTTGGCCTGAACCTTTCCCAGAGCCAGTGCACGTGATGGACAGCTTCAGACCACGTAGAAGCACCACCCAATCTCCTCCACAAGGGACACACTTAGGCGGTTTACCCGGGCACCAGAGCCCTGTTGAAGTGGGTTCTGCCCCATGGGGTGGGCTCCTCCACAGTGGTTGCAGTCAGGCTGTGCCTACAATTAGCCTGGTGGTAAATCCCTCCCACTGATGTGCCAATAGCAATTAAGGCTCAACTACAGCAGGAGGGCGCACACAGCCCCACATGGATTGGTGCCCCTGGAGGGCCCCAGCCTGCGTAATCGGGGAGGCTGTGCCCCTGGACCCTACAGGACACTCACTACACTAGGGCCACTCTCTATCAAACCTGGGAGTCATAGCAGCTCTGCCTAATACATTGAAACAAACACAAGGAGGCTGCCAAAATGAGGAGACAAAGGAATATGGAATCAAATGAAAGAACACAACAAAACTCCAGAAAAAGAACTAAACAAAATGGAGACAAGTGATCCATTAGATGCAGAGTTCAAAGCATTGGTTATAAGGATGCTCAAGGAAGTTAGAGGAAGGACAGATGAACTTAGTGAGAACTTCAATATAAGAAAGGACATGGAGACCACAGGAAAAGCAGTCAGAAAGGAAGGATTCACTAACTGAAATGAAGAATAATCAAAAGGGAATCAACAGTGGAATAGATGAAGCCAAGAATCAAATCAGCGATTTGGAATGTAAGGAAGCAAAAGACACAATCAGAACAGTAAAAAGAAAAAAGAATAAAAAAAAATGAGGGTAGTATAAGGAGCTTCCGGGACAACTTCAAGTGTACCAACAACATTCACATTGTGAGGGTGCCAGAAGGAGAACAGAGAAAGTAAGAATTTGAAAACCTATTTTAAAAAAGAATGACAAAAGCCTGGCTGGTATAGTTCAGTGGATTGAGCATGGGCTGCGAACCAAAGGATTGCTGGTTTGATTCCCAGTCAGGGCACATGCCTGGGTTGCAGGCCAGGTCCCCAGTGGGGGACTCATGAGAGGCAATCACACATTGGTGTTTCTCTCCCTCTCTTTCTCCTTCCCTTCTCCTCTCTCTAAAAAATAAATAAAATCTTTGCCCTGGCTGGTGTAGCTCAGTGGATTGAGCGCAGGCTGCGAACCAGGCATCGCAGGTTCTATTCCCAGTCAGGGCACATGCCTAGATTGCAGGCCATGTCTCTCAGCAACCTCACATTGATGTTTCTCTCTCTCTCTGTCTCTCTCCCCCCTCTCTTCCCTCTCTAAAAATAAATAAATAAAATATTTAAAAACAATGTCTTCACTTGTTTATATAAAGAAAAACTAATGACAAAAGACAAAATACTTCCCTAACCTAGTGAAAGTGCACAGTCCCAAATAAGATGAACCCAAAGAGGCCCACACCAAGACACATCATAATTAAAATGCCAAAGGTTAAAGATAAAGAGAGAATCTTAAAGGAAGCAAGAAAAAAGCAGTTAGTTACCTACAGGGGAGCTCCCATAAGACTGTCAGCTGATTTCTCAACAGAACTTTGCAGGTCAGTTGGGGTTGGCCAGAAATATTCAAAGTGATGAAAAGCAGGGACCTACAGCCAAGATTGCTCTGCCCAGCAAAGCTAGCATTCAGAATCAAAGGGCAGACACAGTTTCCCAGACAAGAAAACGCTGAAAGAGTTCCACCAAGCCAGTATTACATGAAATGCTGAAGGATCTTTTTTAAGAAGAGGAAAACAAATATGAACAATAAAATGGCAACGAATACACATGTATCAATAATTGAATCTAAAAAACAATAGAAATGAACAAACAGAACAGAAACAGACTTTATATAGATACAGAGAACATTTTGACAGTTGCCAGATGGGAGGGGGCTGGAGGCTGGGTGAAAAAGGTGAAGGGATTAGGAAGTACAAATTGAGAGTAACAGAATAGACATGGGGATGTAAAGTACAGCCTAGGGAATATAGTTAATAACATTCTAATAAGTATGTATGGTGTCAGATGGGAACAAGATTTATTGGGATGATCACTTAGTTATATAATGTCTAATAACTGGGGTTTACACCTGACACTAATATAATATTTTATGTCAACTATAATGAAAAAGAATGATTTAAAATAAAAAAGATTAATGACAATATTTCTGATGACAGAATAGTCAATGTGTTCTAATTCTCTAATTTCCTATGTGCTTAAAAATAATAAAATGTTGCTATACATTTCAAAAATATGTAAAAGGTATTAAGATTAAAATACAGGTGCATTTCTTTAATACCATCATTTTGTTGTATCAGAAAGTAATCACTAGATGGTAAATTCCTTTTTTTTTTAAAAAAAAAAGGAGAGCACAGTTTTTTATCCTCACCAAGGATATGCTTTTTGATTTTAGAGAGAGAGAAACATCAATGTGAGAGAGGAAATATTGATCAGTTGCCTCTGCCCTGGGCCCAACTGGAAATCGAATCTACAACCTTGTGGTTTGTGGGACAATGCTCCACCCAACTGAGCCACCCGGGCAGGACCGGTGAATTCCTTTATGCATCGTGGGCTTCCTCCCTAAGATGAGCACAGGTGGACATGTTCTACAGGCTGGGGCTACTCATTTCTACAAAGCAAATGGGAAACACGTGATTGAGAAAATACCATGAGCTGAAACCGGAGACGACACGAACATTTCAGACAAAGGGGACAACAAACGTGCGTTCGGCTAGAAATGTTATTTTATTTTAAAACACATCCAGATTAATAAATATTGGAAAACTTAACAAATAGCCTTTTTATTTACATAAGGCAAGTACATGCTATGACTAGTTCTATACAGCAAAATGTAAGCAAGTCAGCCATTGACAAATGTGCGAGCGTGGTCATTGGAAGCTCCCGGGACGTTTACATGAGAAACCTTTGAATGCAACCCATCCGCATTTTACATTCTTTAAGTTTCATCTTCTTCCTTTCTTTCATGGTTATGTTCCCTTTTATAAGGAAGTAACATTTAACTAAAAAGACTCAGGAATGGCTCTTAAAAACTAGCAACCTTAAATTTTTCCAAAGTGCAAAAACACCAACAGGGGCAAAGTATTCTAGGCTGATAAGTAAAAGAAATGCTGAACTTTTCAAAGAGACCCTTTGGCACTAGTGGTCCAGCAGCGCCAACCGTCACCTGCTGCCAGGTAGTTCGCTGTCGGGGCAGAGCGGCTGGAAAGCAGAAAGCTCAGCCTCATTCACGACACGTTTCACACAACAGAGTCGATCTGGTTTGCAAGCCATTGAATCTCCTGTAGAACATAAGCCTACGCAGGACGCCAAAGAAGCGTCCAAGTGTGACCTCTCAGCGCTGCTTTTCAGTCCCTGTTTAACCTTCCTGCTTCACAGAACACAGAATATTCTTCCTCTTAAAATGAACAAAGAAGAAAACTAAAGCTTCATGGAGTGATGCAAACTTCACAGCCAGCACTTCCCTTGCTTGTTATTCAGCGCTGGAAGCTGCACGTCCACAGCCTAGTCCTGAGCGGACAGGAGGCCGTGGGAGACGAGTGTCCCCTGGTCACTCCCAGGCCGCCCTGCACATGACACTGTCACCGGAGGCTGCTGGCACCGGCTCAAGTACAAGCACCCTCGACAGTCGATTTGGAGAACCAACCCAACCCTTTAGAGGTAGAGAAACTGAGGCACAGAAAGGTAAAGTGACTCACCTAGAGTTGCACGATTCAAGAACAGAGAGAGAAAAGAACTAATAAATCCTTCTCCCCGGTCACGCTCTGGGCCCTGGCCTTTGTTCCTATCCCATTGGCTACATCAGAAATAGATGTTATTTACACGATCCTTGTTCTACTGAGTATCACCTTTTTAATAGATGACTATTATTTTTTTTATGTAACTATTTTATTTTCTTAAAATAGAATTCTTTTGTTGCATTTATCAGCATGTGAGAAACTTATATGAAAATAAATGAGGCGTGATATTGGGCCAAATCCTTCTTCCCACCACTATTATTCTTCATCTTTTCAGGTTGTACCTGACACAATGGAGGTATAAGAATCCAATCAGATGTAAAAACTCACCAAAAACCCCTGGCTAGCATAGCTCAGCGGCCTGAGCGCCGGCCTGCGAACTGAAGGGTCGCTGGTTCAATTCCCAGTCAGGGCACATGCCCGGGTTGCAGGCCAGGTCCCCAGCAGGGAGTGTGCGAGAGGCAACCATGTACTGATGTTTCTCTCTCTCTCTTTCTCCCTCGCTTCCCCTCTCTGAAAATAAGTAAATAAAATCTTTTAAAAAATTAAATCACTGCAAGCTAAAGGGCTGACCATTAAAGTTCATCAGCAGTACAAATGTGAGGTGGAAGTGAGAATATTGAGGTATTTGATATGACAAACCGTTTTATGGTGTGACTGGTGTGTGCGCACGACCTTTCCCCTTTGCACTCATGTTCACAGACCTCAAGCTATGAATGCAACACACGTGAAAAATTCACAGACATGTTCTTGGAAGCAAGGCCCATGATAATGAGTGAATGTTGCATGTTTGGTCCCTGAGAAAGCAGAACACTGAGACTCCATCCAAGCCTGCTCCATGGGTGACCTACGTCCCATACAGTGAAGACAACTCCTGCAGACCCCTGGGGCCCAGCAGACAGTCGGGAACAGCGCTGAATGGAAGCACGCTCCCCGGTTGCCTACTCAGTCAATGGAAGCCCAAGCGAAGATCAAGGTCCCATCAGCAAAGAGCCGCAGGTGTGGATCTGCCGCCTATCAGAGCAGCATTTGCTCAGCTCTTAGAGATGAGTCCAGCAGCTTGGAAAAGAGGGATCTCTCCCAACGCCAGGGGCCTGTGCTCTTTAACGCCTCAGGCCCTGGGGCCGGAAGTGGTCATCCACACCTGGGAGACGCTGCCCCTCCAGCGCCTCACACCTGTCTAGGAACTGTCCTCCGGAAGCGAGCCCAGTAGCTACTGAGAGCTGAGCTGTCGAGAAGGACAAGCAGAGGTCACCACATCCTGTAATGGGCCTCTTTTCTAGCAGCCGTGAAACCCAGAGAAAGGACAAAGACCAACCTACTGTTGGAATGGACTTGTGCAAATAAAACAGTGCGACAAATTGGCTTGAAAGGTAGGAATCGGAGTATTTCTTATTGCTGAACCCGGAGCAGTGAAAAGACCATGTGGGTGATGGTCCTCCCTGAAGTTCCCACTGTGGGCAGGTCTCATCCCACGTGTGGCCCGGAGCTGACCGCCCCTGTCCCCAGAACCTACTCTGTAGAGACGGAGCTGCCCTGCAGAATAGCTCAATGCCTAGTGGGGTTTGGGGCTTGGTTTGGGTGGGAACCCTTAATACAGTCTACACTTGATCAGTGAGCAATCTTTTTAAATGCCCAGATTCTGATGAGAAAATAAGGCATCATCCAAGTTAGGAGAGGAGAGAAATGCCTATTTAAGTACCTATCCATAGCGAATCTGCATATTGTGATCAAACACATTTCCAAGGCAGCTTGAAAACAAGCACAAAGTAGGTATTTTTCTTAGTTTTATCAGAGATAAAACCCAAAGGATAGGCTGACAATGAAAATGTTTTATGTGTGTTTACTTCTGCAGACACCCAATGACCCCACCAGGCCCTCGCTGAAACTCTCACTTCCAAACTTTTCTTCTTTGCCATTCCAAATGAATTATGAACACGTGAACTTGTAAGAGAAATACGGTCAAGTCGGAAGTCAAGGTTGACAATTAGGCTGTTAGAGCTCTGGTCACGTCCATTGCTGGGAGAATGGAGTGCCACACGTGAAATACCACAGACAATATGACCTTGGTTCCACTAGAAGGAAAGCTGCACCTCTGACCAAGATCATCCGCTGAACTTGGGAGACCCACCTGGCCTGGGACCAGCTGCCTTCAAAGGAAGGTGCGTCATGAACACTTTGAGGTTTTTGTTTTACTCTAAAAAAATCATGGGGATGATTATCCTGAAAACGTCTCCTCTGAGCATCTGTGGTATAACTGCAAATGAAAATATAGTAAGGAACACGAACAGAGGCATTTCAGCTAAGCTTCCTAGGTAAGTTGTAACGAACACCAAAACCAGTAACTTCCACATGGCTTGTACCTTTCTCAGTATAAGCGTATTGCCACACATTATTCTTTCAATTTCTCAAAGAGGAATCCTCACCTGGGGAACTATTTGTATGCCTAAAAATAAACTAACATAGCTACACTGTATTTTCAGAAAGTTCAGTTCCATAAATTAAGGCCTGCATTCCTTAAAATACTGAGATTAAAAAACAAACCTCTGCGAGCTGGTCGAAAGAGTGAGGAACTTTTTGAGCATTTATTAACTATCAGTAAATAGATTATTTTTTAAATGTTTAAATACTTTTGTCGCTGCTCTTAGTTCACGAGTCACTGACAGCCCACGATCATCCCACAGACATTGAATTCACAAACGTGCCCTTCGCTCTGTGCAAGCATCACATTCTGTTCAGCCTCTTTGGTCAACACCTGAGGAAACTATTCCTTGGGCCTTTAGAAATGTTCTTTATTGGCCGGAAAAGCATACTTTTTCTCTAGTGAATAACTTCAGTTGGGTATTATCTGATTCCATGTTCTGCTTCAGCGCATCTGCCACGCCGCCCAGCCCTGCCTTCCGTGGCGGCACAGCTCCCCATTTCGATAAAACACCGCACGCGAAGCACACGGCATCTGGATGAAATAATACTTCGCCCTGTGCTTCGTTCCCTTTAACACATGGCGAAGGTTACTCTAAACAGAGGAATGGTCTCTTTGACCCACGGATCAGCATAATTAATGGCTCTTTAGCAGTTCAGAAGTTGAACAAGAGTCGGGCGAGTAACTGTAAGGGATTCTGCCACCTCAAGCAACAGGCAGCCGGCTAAATGAAATGGTTCTCACTTCCGCTGGAGATTCGTTTGCATCTCCCAGTGGGCGCTCCCCGTTTGGCCTCAGCTTGCCGGGGTCCCTTAGCTTGTTCCCGCCCACAGGGAACTTGATCCATGCGGGCTGGGCAGTCACCGTCTGCTCTCACAGCCTGAGGATCAAGTTAAATAATTCATTTCTCCTGCGAGGCCCCAGTGGTCGCTGAAAGAGGACGTGGGTATGCTTGATACTGGATCCCAGTTACACAGACTGAATGCAAACAAGATATCTCATGCTACTAAGTCAACCAACCGTCTTTAGTGGGACAAGAACTGCATGCTCATAGGGTCGATCGCTCCAACGTGTCTTCCATCTCTCTTCCGACAAACGAATATCCGGTCACTTATCCGTGTTAAATAGTGAAATAGTGAAGTAATACTCAAGGAGGTGGCGTTAGTCTAAGCTAAGAGAACATACACACAGTCCGAGTCAAATTAAGTGAGCAGTTCAAGTGGTAAAGGCACTGAAATTGACGGAAGCTGTGGAGAGTCCTCCTGGCAACAGAGTGCGGTGGGCCCGGCCACTCTCCTCTCTGCATCCGCAGTCAGCGTGTGGTGGGTGGGGGAGGGACAATCAGCTCCTGGGGGACTGAAAACAATGAAATGCATACACCTCTGCATCGGGGCGAGGGTATACAGGCTTAATGCAAAATAACACAACTATGGATGCAGTTACTGTACAGAGTCAGGTTCGACACACTCCCTCCCATGTCCAGTCATGGTCCCAGGAGGGACAGCTGGCCTGCCAGGACTAACCACACGGTGCCCGCCTCTGTTTTCTACTTAAAGAATGGTAAAACATTTGAAAGGAAAGGGTATTCATGAAAGCTTCCAGGTTCATGGCGACCCACGTGAGATTCCACTCAGAGAGATGACGCCCAGACGACCACGTGGCAGCTTTGGGCCCGCACAGGGCCAGGCCCCCCGCCCCATCCACTAGACCACTCCCGGACAGACGAGCAACTCTAATCCCAGAGATTTGGGGTCTCTTGTCCCTCCCACCCAGTTAGGACCAGAAACCACGCCCACTTCCCCTTTCCTCACGCCAGCCCAGCCCCTGCTGCCGGCTAGTCCGTTTTCACGTTGGACTTGTTCATCTCGCCCAGGTTGAAGTTGAACTCCTTGAACACCTGGATGAGGACGATCCCCACGGAGACGGTGGTGAAGCCGCAGGCCATCCCCAGGAAGTCCACCAGGCCCACGTTGCTCCACTCCCGGAAGAGGATGGCGGAGGCCAGCAGGACCAGCGTGGTGAAGACCACGTAGTAGATGGCCCCGAACACGGATGAGTCGAAGCACTCGAGCGCCTTGTTGATGTACCTGAACTGGACGATGATGCTGCAGCCGAGCACAGCCAGGAGCACCAGGCACAGGCAGAGGGCCCGCTGGCTGGACGGGTTGTTGTGGAAGATGTCTTGGGCCGCCAGCCCGATGCCCTTGGTGGAAGGCACGGTGAAGCTCCCCAGCAGGGAGCAGATGCTGATGTACACCATGATGTTGGTGGGCCCGTGCGCCGGCGCGATCCAGAAGATGAGCAGCAGCAACATGAGGAGCACGATGCACAGGTAGCCCACGAACACTGCAAAACACAGGTTGTCCCGCATTAGAGGCAGCCGGGCAAACTAGGCAGGGGGCGCCCCTGTGTTCGCATCTGGGGTTTGCACTGGGAAAGCAGGATGACTCAGGGACAGAGAGGAGGACTGCACCCCATTGGCAGAGGCCAGGGGCCCAGGCATGTGCAGAAGGTTCCACCGGATCAAAATGCATCCCAGCCCCGGCTGGTATGGCCCAGTGGACTGAGCGCTGGCCTGCGCCGGAATCAAAGGGTCTTGGGTTGGATTCTCAGTCAGGGCACGTGCGTGGGCTGCAGGCCAGGTCCCCAGTAGGGGGCGCGAGACAGAAAACCACACACTAATGTTTCTTTCCCTCCCTTCCCCTTCTCTAAAGATAAATAAATAAAATCTCTCTCTTTTTTTTTAAGTGTTCATGTTAAAGAAAAAAATCTCTGGCTACCATTATGTCTTCATACCAAACTATTCAAATTAGACAAAATGTTTTTTTGTACAAGTTGGGACCTGCCTGGAGTGGCAACACCCACATTCGCCAAAAGGCAAAAGCCTTCACACGTGGTGCTCTGAATGGTAGATAAAGGGCCATATTTTGCCATGTATAATGCACACTCATGACTGTGTGCGCATCATACATGGGATTATTATACCCATATATAACAAGCATCCTTATTTTCTCTCAAAAAATTTCGGGGGAAAAGTGAGCATTACGCACGGCAAAGTACAGTAAGTCCCTTGGGATGCTCGGCTCTAGCTTTCTGACCTGTCACGTCTCTGTAGTGTACGTGTTTGGTCTTTTACAGGAGGAAATGAACACCACAATGCTGAGTGTTCAGGCGTGAGAAGTTACAGTCTCGGAGAGCTTCACCGTGAATTCCCTTTTCGTGTCTCACAGATGTCTTGTGGCTGTGTCCCCGTGGCTGCGGAGAGCTGCGAGGCAGAGGGAGACTCTCCGTGGCCGGGCACACCTGTGTCAGGACACGGGGGTTGCAGTTTGGGGCTGGCCCTTGTCTCAAGGTGTTGGTCAGGAACACAGATGGTCTACTGGAAGTAATGTTGAGGAATCTCTACTTTTAGATCAATATAATTATCTCATTTGTTGGTTTTGTACTGCACTTGTCAAAAAAATAACTTATCATACATCAAAAATGCACAAGAAAAAGGGAGGTCTCTGTGGGGAGCGTTAAGATAAACCAAACTGGGTTATGGTTCTGAGCCAGCGGCACACCTGGGGAGGCGGGGCCAGGACACCGGGACACAGGTGGTCCCCAACGTGGGGGCCAAGAGCTAACCCAGCAGGAGGGCACAGGTGCGAGAGACGGGGTACTCTGCACAGGACAGCAGAGGGTCTGGGGACATGGCAAGGTGGCACGGTGCCCCCCGGGGTCTCACAGGGGACACCCGCAGGCTAGAAAGGTCACCTGGATTGGTCAGCTTCTCCTCCAGCTCGGCCTGCGTGGTCACACTCTCGGATTTCGGGGAGTGGATGATCAGCACGACAGAGCCTGCACAGCTGAGCAGACACCCCAACTTGCCCAAGATGTTGAGCTTCTCCTTCAGAAGGTAAGAGGCTAAAATGGACCTTGGATTAAAAGAAGAGAAATCAGAGTTGAAATCATACCATCAGACCTGTGTCTACCCATTGCAGTTACTTTAGAAAAGCCACATTTTAAAACAAGATTTTATTCATTTATTTTTAGGGAGGGGCAGGGAAGGAGAAAGAGAAGGAGAGAAACATCAATGTGTGGTTGCCTCTAACGCACCCCCTTCCGGGGACCTGGCTGGCAATCCAGGCATGTGCCCTGACTGGGAATTGAACCAGCGACCTTTCAGTTTGCAGTCTGGCACTCAATCCACTGAACCACACCAGCCAGGGTAGAAAACCCACATTTTCTTTCAGAAAAATTTTTTATTGCTGACACTATGAGGCTGCATTTTCTTTTCTATATATTTTTATTCTGGTGATAAAGAAAAGGAGTCTTTATTCAAAAGCTTCACAATTTTGGAATAACAGCTTTCCACAAGAATTAGTCACTTAGGCCTATCAATTAAGGCTCAACTCTAACACCTGGGTTCTCCTAGCATTCCCCATTACTTTTTAATTATCTTATTTATACAGGGTTAGTTTACAAACCAAAACAATATAAGATCCAAGAGCTACACAATTTTGGAAGGAGGGCAGGCTTCTGCCTCAGAGCCTGTCCCCTCTACAACAAAGAATGACTCTGCCACCCTCTGCCGGGCCAGCCCAAGGCGGGCTGTGCGCGAAGTTCCTTCCCATCCGAAATACCGTCCGTTGAGAAATGCAGGCAGTCACAGCATGGTCTTCCCAGCATCCTCGAGGAAGAAAGGAGCCTGGGAGCTAGAGAGAGGGGGCTACATTTTCTATACAGCTGTATTTTACTTTTGAGTTTGTAAGAGCGGCAAGATCAGAAATTTATCGAACACTATTCATCACAAACAGGATTTTCGTATGAACTCTATGCACAGCCAGTCTGGGTTCCGGGCAAGGTCCCCAGTAGGGGATGCGTGAGAGGCAACCACACACTGATTCAGTTTCTCTCCCTCTCTCTTTCTCCCTTCCTTCCCCTCTGTTTAAAAATAAATGAATAAAATCTTTTAAAAATAACTTTTACTGGGATCCTCAGTTAAAGGAAGCCTTTTTATCCATAATACCACCTCCATTTTTTTTTTTTTTTTTTTGAGTGAGTGAGTGAGTGACGTCTTCTGAAGACTTGGAGCAGTGAACATTTCTGGTGAGATGACTTAATTATTAAAGTCCTTCCGGACAGCTCTTTGGAAATTAACCAGGCAAGGCATTTCTATACCTGCACTAAAACGTGCAATGTGCAAAGATTGCAGCATTGGGTTTGCCTGGTTATTTTTCAGGAGAATGAGTCAGACACTGAAGCTGGAGTAATGATTCCCCGACATGAGCACCACTCAGGCAATGGGAGATTTTGGAGGCCAACCAACAAGCAAAATGACATCAAGCCGTGTATGATATGAGCCTCATGTTTGGATAAGGGCAGCACGCTATTGTCCAGACACATTTTCAAAGGCTTGCCTGTGCAAAATATATTTGTGCTTTTAGATCAGAGAAACTTAAAGCTTAAAAACACAAAATCAGATTTGTCCATCATAGTCCTGACAGGTTGAAGCATCGTCCCATGAACTGAAAGGTTGTGGGTTCGATTCCCTGTTAGGGTGCACACACAGGTTGCAGGTTTGGTCCCTGGTTGGGGTGTGAGCGAGAGGCAACCAATCGACGTTTCTCTCTGACATTGATATTTCTCTTCTTCCCTCCCTACCTCTCTAAAAATCAGTAATCATGTCCTTGGGTGAGAGTAGATAAATAAATCAATTAATTAACTAGTTAATTAATTAATACATCCACCACAGACACACATCTGCACAAAGATTTGGGGTCTGTGTGGAACACAGCAGAAGACCAATGTCTAAATGAATGAGAACCTTGGGTTTTTTTTTCTCTTCTATCACATCTTCATGATTTCTTCAAAAGCAAAACAGAATACGAATGAATAAGGTCACAGGAAGAGCTGTGTTATTTAGTCCTTTTTTTTTTAATTAATTCTTTTTTTTTTTTTAGATTTTACTTATTTATTTGTAGAGAGGGAAGGGAGGGAGAAAGAGAGAGAGAGAGAAACATCAATGTGTGGTTGCTGGGGGCCGTGGCCTGCATCCCTGGCACGTGCCCTGACTGGGAATCGAACCTGTGATGCTTTGGTTCACAGCCCGCACTCAATCCACTGAGCTACGCCAGCCAGGGCTTATTTAGTCCTTTTTAATAAATAACATATAATAAAAAGATTCCATCTGTGACATCAGGTGGGGGCCCGGAGCCTTCACGTCCCCTCTCGTCCCCTTTCCCCTTTGCCCCATACGTGGGCAAGCTGGTGAGAAGGCCAGCGCATGCGCTTGGGTCCCGCTGTCCCCAGTCCCTTGGCAAGCGCCAGCCTGAGCTGAGGGTGGGCACCCTCGCCCAGCTCACCTCCTGACTCCAGGAAAAACCCAAAGTCCTGCCTCCTTCCGGGTTCGCCCCAGACCAGGGGTGTCCAAGCTGCGGTCCCCAGGACACATGAGGCCCAGGATAACCATGAATGCGGCCCAACACAAAATCAGAAATTTACTTAAAACCTTTCTTTTGCTCATCAGTTTCCGTTAGTATTTGTGTATTGAATGTGTGGCTTGAGATAACTCTTCTTCTCCCAGTGTGGCCCCGAGATGCCAAAAGGTCAGACAGCCCTGCTCCAGACGGAACCAGAGCCCACTCCTGGGGGATCCAGCTGCTGTCGACTCTGGTGAGACGTGAAGTTTGTCACACACCCAGTGGCACCCCGGTGTGACTTGTCCCAACCTCCACAGTTTCCCAGGGTTGGGTGGGGGGGCTGCTCAGTGTCCAGCAGGGAATGGTAGGCGCCCAAATAAAATACCAACTGACTAGTTCTGCTTAAAAATTTCTCTGAATCACTTGCCAAGGCGCTGGGAAAACTCTAGTTTATTGGACATCCTCCAAGGCCAGCTCAGAGAATGATGGCATGATATTATTGATCCCCAGGACTAAGTTAGGATTTCAAATATACTAAAGCACATTGCTAAGACAAGGGTCAACAATTCACACAACTAAATTTAAAGGAATAGCCCTGGCTGGTGTGGCTCAGTGGACTGAGTGCCGGCCTGCAAACCGAAGGGTTGCCAGTTCAATCCCCAGTCAGGGCGCATGCGCAGGTAGCCGGACAGGTCCCCAGTAGGGGGTGAGCGAGAGTCAACTGCATATTGATGTTTCTCTCCCTCACTCTAAAAATAAATAAATAAAATCTTAAGAAATGTTTTGAAGGAATGAAACTAAACCACATAGAGGAGAACACTGAAGACCTGTCTTCAGTTATGATTTTCCTTTAACTATTTGAACAGAAACATTGAAGATGAAAAGTTTCCATTTTATATATATGGCACATTAAAACCCAAACACAGAATACCAGCACTCACCCAAACGGCACTCCAAGGGCACCCAGGGGCGTCACTAGGACCGTGGGGACCGCCGTGTAAGCCAGGAAGTTTCCAATCTGGCCAACAGCCACTGTGGAGAGAATCACAGGATGTCACTTGACAGCGCCTCTCCTGGCAAGGATCAGAGTTGCATTTGGGGAGTCTGAGCCTTGAACCAGCCACTTCCTTTCCAGGGCTTATGAGAAACCACTTGCGAGGGAAGAAGCATTATTTGCAAGTTTAAGGACCCAGACTGCCCCGGAGAGCAGCGCCCAACCCCCTCTCCCCGCGTCATTGTCCTGATTGGTTGGGGAGCAGCGCCCGCCCCCTCTCCCCGTGTCACTGTTCTGATTGGCTGGGGAGCAAGGCCCCCTCCCCGAGCCACTGTACCGATAGGTTGGGGAGCAGCTTCAGAGGTCTCAGGAAATTCCCCGGCTAAACGGGGTGACTGACAGTGGGTGCAACACTGTATATTTCCACTCTCTCCCTGAAACACCCTTGTTTTAAGACGGATCGTGCCGGGCTCCCCGTGTCCCTGAAATGGCCTGGGACCTGCTCTGGTGTGGCCGCTGGGCCGCACTGACAAAGGGCCGCACGGGTGTCAGGGTGTCAGGGAGCGAGAGTTTAAATAACAGCTCTTCCGTGAAAGCCATCACGTCTGCTAGGTCATTTCTCAACAAAAAGACAACGTGAGACAAATAAACCTCGTGATATTTCTGAAATTTCGCATGTTATTTTCCTTCACATATTTTCAAAGTTCTAACTATTTAAAGTGCGTTTTTGGTCATAGCACATGGTCTGGTCCTTATGGCTGAAGGAAGAAAGCCGCCTTTGTAAAATCAATTACGTTCAGCAAAAACATGTAATTTCACCAAAGGCCAACAGCCCGAGTACGCGTGAGTAAGCAGGAACTATTTTAGTTTCTCTGGGCCCAGGAGAGTGTGGCCTGGGCTAAATTCAGGGCTAACTTCAGGCCCACCTCCACCACCGCTCCCCACACACCCCATCTGATCCTCCCCCCACCCCACCCCAGTCCTGCCAGGGGGATGACGGATCTTAACAAAGAAAGAGAACAAGTTCTTCACCACACAGGGTACTTACTTGCAATGGTGCCTGCCCACCACACAATGTCCGTTAAATAGGAGGTACCTACGAAAGGGCGAGATGGAAATGTCAGAGAGGAAAGAAGAAAGAGGGTTACAAGCTGCATACTTAAGAGAGGAATTAATGAAAACGAAAACTGAAAGGACCAGAATGCCCTGGCTGGATAGCTCAGTTGGCTAGAGTGTTGTGTGGATGCACCAGAGTTGCAGGTTCGCTACCTGGTCCAGGCACATAGAAGAATCAACCAGTGAATGCATAAGTAGAACAGCAAATCCATCTCTCTCTCTCTCTCTCTCTCTCTCTAAAATACTGAATATATATTAAAAATTTTTTGAAGGAATAATGAATGTCATACTGTAAACTCAGGAATCTTTTAAGTTAGTCTACAAATAGCAGCATGACAAGCCACTAAAAGTGGCAGATGTTTTTTGCAACCAAGTCAAGCTGACCCAAACGACAAGCTGAACCTTTATGATTTGGGGTGCGGGGGTGCAACACCCCCTCGAGACACAGATATTCATCGGAATAAAGTATTTTTACATATAATCCTCACCTCAGGACATGCTTATAAATTTTAGAGGGAGGGGAAGGATGGAGGGGGAGAAAGAGAGAGAGCCATCAGTCAGTTGCCTCTCGCATGTGCTCTGACTGGGAATCGAACCCGCGACCTATGGGTTTAAGGGACGATCCTCCCACCAACTGACAGGTCCAGGGCTGGAGTAAAGTTTTATGTTCCTCTCAAATGAGATTTGTTCTTCGAAGTCCAATTTTCTCATGCATTTACTATAACCAATTCATACAAAATTGTGTTACAGGCTACTCAGCATAATTCAGAACCTTTCTGGGGTGGCTCTTTGCCAACCACTGGCACAGCCCACCTGTGCGCTCCCTCGGTGCTGGGACATTTGCTGAGTCCCCTGTACTCCCCTCAGCCCACCACAGCTGTCCCCTCTTCCTGCTGGGTGACAGCGCCTTCAGCAAGAGGGTCTCCCTGCCTCCGAGACACACCTTGGTCCTTCAGGTATGTCAAAATGCTCCCCGTCAGAGGTTTCTTTCCATTCAGGGTAAAGTACCTACTTCTGATTGGACATTTTAATTCTTGGTAATTTGTTATAATTAACACAGGAAGCCAGCCCACCACACGGAAAAGCACTGCTATAGCCCTCACAGGGAAGTACTTAAAAAAACAAAGTGACCAAGTGGGAGGAATGGCTGAGTCACAATGTCACCGTTTGCCAACCTCACATGAACAAGGGACTTAGACAGGAAGCATCAAGTGGGTGAACAGGGGCTGAGGAGCGGCACTGTCACGTGGTCTCCCCGAGTCAGCTCCATTGGTTTGTCAATAATTATAAAAAGAAAAAGTTATCTTTTGTATTTTGAAGATCTTATTTATTTATTTTTAGAAAGAGGGGAAGGGAGAGAGGGAGAGAGACATCAATGTGTGGTTGTATTTCTCACTCCCGCAATGGGGGCCCAGCCCGCAACCCATGCACGTGCCCTGACTGGGAACCGAGCCAGCGACCTTTCAGCTTGCAGGCTGGCACTCAATCCACTCAGCCACACCCACCAGGGCAGAGCAAATTACCTTTATCGTACTCGCAAATTCTGACAGACAGCACCTTAATCCAGCAGCAGTCAAAGCAAACAGCATCAGCAACAGGAGAAACCAGCGTCCTGTGCCTCCTCAGAGGTCACTGGGGAGGGCAGAGTGTCACCTCAGCCGTGTCCCTGCCAAAGTGCATCACTTGTATCTAATCAGGAGGAAGCTGAGACAGTCTAGGAATTAGCCGACCATACCCGTCCAAAGCGGCGAGGTCATGGAAGGCACAGGCAGGCTAACAGCTGTGGCAGAGGGCAGGGGACTAAGTACACTGGTGACTAAACACGACACACGGTGCCCAGTGGGAGACGCAACAGTACTGGCAATGGGCCTAGTTTGAGCCAGTGGCCGCGCGGCCAGGGGACAGCACTCGGCCAACAGTGACCTCTGCTGGGCAGCAGCACCTGACCTGGTGGAGAACCATCCACGGGCACCCCGACCCCGGGGGGCAGTGGCCCTGGGGACAGGCACCTGTTTCTCGGCCTGGAGCTCTGCCTCCGCTGACAGCCTCCAGCAGGAGAGGACTCGGCCCCGACAGCCGCTCCCGTCCTCCCCAGTGTGTCTGCCACAAATGTGGCCCATGCCGCCCCATAAGTGACAGACCACTACTGTGCCTAAAATGCGCCCAGTTCGCCCCATGGAGTGGAGCACAGAGTTCACGTGAATCCCCGAGTGTGCTAATCGCACCGTATCTGTTGAAGATGGTGCCCCTGCGCCCACGCGTGTTGGGCCTTTGAATGAAAGACTGTGAGTCCACATCCAGAACATGGGTGTGAGGAAGCTCGTGGGCCAGGTCTTTAGCAAAACAACCCTAACCAGTGAATCCAGTATGAAAACACATTTTTTAAGTCTTTAGAAATTGTAAGAGTACACAGGCCACCGAGACACATTTATTCAAGAAAACCTACTAAATCTCAGTAAGAACAGTGAGAGTATCTAGCACAGAAGCTTAGACGGGCTCATCTCACCCCCACAGAGGTCTCGTCACTAAACAAATAAACAAACAGCCCTGGCTGGTATGGTTCAGTGGATTGAGTGCTGGCCTGTGAACCAAAGGGTCTCGGGTTCAATTCCCAGTCAGAGCATGTGCCTGGGTTGCAGGCCAGGTCCCCGGTAGGGGGCACTCAAGAGGCAACCACACACTGATGTTTCTCCCTTTCTATCTCCCTTCCCATTGCTCTAAAAATAAATAAATAAATAAAATGTTTAAAATGAGTGTAGGCTGGGCTACAAAGAACTCAGGGATGGGCAAAGGACAAGCCTTTGGTCTCCCTTTTGTTAAAGGGTCCAGGTCAGTTCAAAGCATCTCAGGTTTCAGGAAATGCACTCACACTGCCCAGGAACTGCTGAAATTCAGCAAAAGGCGTATAGCTCACCCTCCCCTTTGAGGCCAGCACGAGGCAAAATTTTTCGCCTTCTGTGGGCATGAAGTCCGTCAGATTTTCTGTCTGGATGCCTGACCCACACCCCCAGCTGTAGATCAAAGTGAAGCTCTTCCGCGTGGACTCAAAGGGCCTCGGTCCAGGAGAGCCCCCCACGCTCTGCCCTGAAGGCAGTCCACGGCTCAGCTGGCCCACCCACCCGTGTCCAGCCCCCTCCCTGAGCTGGCTGCCCCACGCTCCTTCAGACACTGCTGGCCGTCTGCATTCCACATCAGCCCTCAGCCTGTCATAATAGATATTTTTCTTATGCCCTAAAACCACTTGGTTTATTCACAGTGTCACCTTCAAGCATCACTGCCCTGATACCCCCTGGGAGGCACCTGTTCAAGCCTATGCCCCTGCGCCCACTTTTCCCAGCGGATGCCTGGGACTCAAGCCCTCTGGCCTCAGGAGGAGCAGGGAGCTGCAGAATCACAGGGCATGGAGGGGTCTCCATGTGCACGCCTACTCTCGTGCCCCCCCTGCTCCACTCTTGGGGCTGGACTGCAGAGGGAGCAAGAGGGAAATTCTGGCTAAACCCTCCCACTGCAAACTTTGGGTGCCAGCTGAGCGCTGTTTATGTCGGCTGAACTAGGAGACAAAGAAGCGCTGTGCAAACACAAGCAAGACTTGTCCGGATGGGGGTGTCAGCTGGCGGTGAGGCTCTCCGTCCACAGTGCGGTGAACCTTCAGCTGAGTGAAAAATGGGCATCGGAAATGTCCTTAGAATGTGACTTTCTAGCACAAAAATACAGACTGTCACCAAGTTAATTTGCCTTCTGATTACATAGAAAGTGTTCCTACCCCTGTGTGCTGCTGATAACAGAAGTCACTTCGAACAGCAAAGCAAGAATGGGTTACTAGGTCTTTCCTAATCAGGGAGTGCCATGATTTTTCTTGGAAAAAAAAAAGTGTAAAAAGATGTTACACAATTTGTCCAAAGTTCTTATAAAATGACTACAAATCAAGAAATTCTCCTTTCTGACACCACCACAGTGACATGAGGGTATGAATTCAACGTGAGCACTGGTATTCATCAACCCGAGAATGGATTTAGTACTTGAAGTCCTTTTGTATGTTGGTTATTAGACAAGGAGAAGTTAATTCTTTAAAGAAATAGGTAGTTTGGGGAGCTCCCTTTTAGTTGCTAGATTGAGATGCTACCCGATTTATGTGTTGTTCAATAAAGCCAATTAGTTCTCAAAGGGGAAAAAAGACGTGGTTTTGCATTTTGAAAAAGATGAACAGAGTTGTAGGACTTACACTGGCTGCGTTTAAGATTTACTATAAAACTACACAGCCCTGGCTGGGGTGGCTCAGTGGATTGAGCTCTGGACTGCAAATCAAACGGTCGCAGGTTCGATTCCCAGTCAGGACACATACCTGGGTTGTGGGCCAAGTCCCCAGTAGGGGGCGTTCATGAGGCAACCACACATTGATGCTTCTCTCCTCTTTCTCCCTCCCTTCTCCTCTCTAAAAATAAATAAAATCTTTAAAAAATACCCTACATAATCAAGACAGTATGATACGGGCATGGGGAAGACACACACAATGACACAATCAGTCCAGAAACAGATTGAAGTATCACAAAGCACAGGGAGAAGCATCAGTCCCTTCAAATGTGCTGAACCAGGCAGGTATCAGTTGGGCAGACACCGAACCTTGATTTGTGCTCAGCCATACACAACACTTAGTTCAAGACAGCTGACAGACCTGAAAGTTAAAGCTTAGGCTATGAATCTCCTTGAGAAAAACACAGCAGGCCATTCGACCCAAGGAGACAGAGATATCTTCTGCAGAAATCAAAAGGGAACATACACAGAGAAAAGAAAAAGTTAGACTTCATCAACATAATTTCCACTTTTCAAAAGGCACTATGAGGAAAATAAAAAGACAAGCCAGAAAGCTGCTGAAATCCCCGTAACTGACAAAGGACTTGTATTAGGAAACACACACACACACACACACACACACACACAGCCAATCAGTAATAAACAGACACAACCCAATAAAGTGTAGGCAAAAGTCTTCAAACTACACCTCACAAAAAAGCATACAAATGGTTGATAAACTCATTAAAAGATGCTCAATAGCATTAGGCATCAGGGAAATGCACAATGAAATCGCAGTGAGATAGACATCTCTGTACCCTCGTCAGAGAGGCTAAAATTAAAGGGATGACAACAGCGCATGTGGAGGGCAGTGTGAAGTCCTGAAACTCTCTGCATTGCTAATGAGAGTGTCAAGTGGTGCAATTACAGTGGGAAATGTTGAGAAGCTTCTTAAAACTTAATTATATGCCTGCTCATGATCCAGCACTGTTACTCCAAGGCATTTACCCAGAAGAAATAACATTAAGCCTTAAAAAGAATTATATAAGAATTGTCAAAGAGCCCTGGCTGGTGTGGCTTAGGGGGTGGAGCATGGGCCTGCGGAGCCAAGGGTCACTGGTTTGATTCCCAGTCAGGGCACATGCCTGGGTTATGGGCCAGGTCCCCAGTAGGGGGCATGCAAGAGGCAACGACATACTGATGTTTCTCTCCCTTTTTTTCTCCCTCCCTTCACCTCTGTTTAAAAATAAATAAAATCTTTAAAATTATTAAAAGAAAAGATAAATGACCTGTCCAAGGAACTCAAAGCATCATCCCCATAAGCTAAAGCTGTGGGTTCGATTTCTGGTCAGGGCACATACAAGAATCAAGCAATGAATGCATCCATAAGTGGAACAACAAATCAATATTTCTCTCTAAAGTAAATAAATTAAAAAAAAAGAACTGTCATTGCACCTTTATTCAAATAGCATATTTTGGAAACAACCAAATATGGCTGTCGCTGGGAGAATAAATGAGCAAACTGTGGTTGATTCAGACAACAGAACGCTACTCAGCAATATAAGGAACATACTACTGATAATTAATAATGATGAGTCTTCAAAGTATGCTCAGCCAGAAAAGAAGCAGACCTGAGAAAATACATACTGTAATATTCCATTTGTATGGAGTTCAAGAGCAAGCGAAAATGATTCACTCCGCAGACAGGGAAGGGGAGCGGGAGCTCTGGTGTGGGGGGCGGGGCAGGAGAAACTGGCACGGGCGCTGTTTAGGGTGCGGGCAGGAGCCAATTTCCTGACTGGGTGTTGGTTACAGAGCTATACAAGGTCTGTCCACAAAAAGTGCAGCCATCATTGTTAATACAGTGAGAATGGTTTGCCGGACATGGATGTAACCTGGCAGCCGAGGAGAGTGGACTGGAATGCGCGTGTGTGAACAATGAGATTTCACTGTACTTGTCAGTGGGGCGGCAGACATGGCTGAGTGAGCCTGTGTACTGTGTGGCTATCGCATTCAAAATGACTGAGCGAGTAGAACAATGAATTCGCATCAAATTCCACATTAAGCTTGAACATTCCCCAGCAGGATCTATTCGGGTGATTCCAAAGGCCCCAGCGATGGGCAACTGGTGATTGGCAGCTTTATCATGAACACACACCTGCTCATGCATCACGGCTCGTGCAGAGTTTTTTTGTGAAACATCAAATCACCCAGGTACGTCAGCCCCCCTAGACCCCAGATTTGGTGCCCTGTGACTTCTGGCTTTCTCCAAAACTAAAATCACCTTTGAAAGGGAAGAGATTTCAGGAAAATATGACAGGCAGCTGATGGCAACTGGGAGAACTGCATGAGGTCCCAAGGTGCCCACTTTGAAGGGGACTGAGGTGTCATTGTCCTATGTACAATGTTTCTTCTTATATCTTGTATCTTCTTCAATAAATGTCTCTATTTTTCATATCACATGGCTGGATACCTTCTGGACAGACCGAGTCCTATTTCTCAAAACTCATTAAACTATATCCTTAAGACCTGTGCAGTTTACTCTATGGAATTATACTCCAATATATATTTTTTAAAGAAATAGTTCCTAAACAATAGCTAAACTTCAAGCAGCCCACACAATGGTGAGCATAATGCAATGATGAGTTTCTCCCAGTTTCTATGGGAAATTCCATTCTGTGTTCCAAAGGGTAAGTAAGAATCCAGCACAGGTGGACATATTCTCTCTCTTTATCCTGCAATAATGTGCGCTCACCCATGACTGCAAGGAAGGAGCTGAGGTCCTAGCTGATGTGGCTCAGTGGATTGAGTGCTGGCCTGCACACCAAAGGCTCGCAGGTTCGATTCCCAATCAGGGCACATGCCCAGCTTGAGGGCCAGGTCCTCAGTAGGGTTGCAAGAAACAACCAACCACGCTTTGATGTTTCTCTACCTTTCTTTCTCCCTCCATTCCCTTCTCTAAAAAGAAATAAAGTCTTTTTTTTAAGATGTTTCATATTTTTAAGACTTCAAGCTATTTTTTTAAGATTTTTTATTTATTTATTTTCAGACAGAGGGGAAGGGAGACAGAGGGAGAGAAACATCAATGTGTGGTTGCTTCTTGCATGCCCACCCACTGGGGACCTGGCCTGCAACTAAGGCATGTGCCCTGACTGGGAATTGAACCAGCGACCCCTTTGGTTTGCAGGCTGGCACTCAATCCACTGAGCCACACCAGCCAGGGCTAAATAAAGTCTTAAAAAAAGAAAAAGAAAGGAACTGAGGCAAGGCAAAAAATATTTGGAATACACGTTTATATTTCCATTACACTTAAATATGAGCATGCCCCTTTTTTCTTTTTAAAAATTATTTCTTAAATCCTCACCTGAGGATATGTTTTTATTGATTTTTTAGAGAGAGAAGGGAGGAAGGGAAGGAGGGAGAAGAAGGAGGGAAAGACAGAGAAACATTGATTGTTGTCTCCTGTATGTGGCCCTACTGAGGATCGAACCACAACCCAGGTATGTGCCCTGACCAGGAAATCGAAGCCACAACTTTTCGGTGTATGAGGTGATGGTCCAACCAGCTGAGCCACCTGGCCAGGGCTGAGCACACCTCTTTCAACCATTGGATATAGTGTGATGTTCCTGGAAATCAATTTCACTATATACATATTTAATGAAAACATCCAGGGTGGGGCAAAAGTAGGTTTGCAGTTGTGAGGGTGTGGCATGCAGAGTTTATAATTGTGTTATTATGTATTAATTACTGTATTATTTTCCAAATGAACAAGTGTAAACCTACTTTTGCCCTGCCGTGTATGTAGTTCATATATAGCTTACATAAGCATCCTCACCTTAAAACTCTATTTTGAGGAAGCGATCCAAAGGAATACTCGACATTCAAAGATTTACATGCAAGGAGAATCACCAGAACATATTATATGAAACATGGGCATGGGCTCAGGGCAGACTGAGAGCGCCCACAAGGCACACACAGACGCACACAGTACAGCCTCCAGGGGCTACTGCGTTTTTAACACGCACAATGAGGAGGCAGCCACCTCATGGCAATGCGTGTGTCAAAGCTGGATCCTGATTCTCAAAGAAAATGGGGGAAAACTCGGCAGATAGTCACAGAAATCTGAACACTGACCAGACATGTTAGAATATTAAAGAATTCTTACAATAGTTTTTTTTTTAAAGATTTTATTTATTTATTTTTAGAGAGCGGAAGGGAAGGAGAAAGAGAGAGAGAAACAGTAATGTGTGGTTGCCTCTCACACGCCCCCTTAGTGGGGATCTGGCCCACAACCCAGGCATGTGCCCTGACTGGGAATCGAACCCACCACCCTTTGCTTCGCAGACTGGCACTCAATTCACTGAGCCACACCAGACAAGTGGGCTTTAGTTGACATTTTCCAAACTAAAAAGTTTTTTTTATTCTATTTTTAATTTTTATTTTTTTCAGTTGTTCTTCTTTTTTCTTTTTTTAATATTTTTTATTTTAATTGTTGTTGCAGTACAATTTTCTATCTTTTCCAAACTAAAAAAGTTTTAAAAACATTTTAAGGATACACATATTTTTGGAATGTCTGATGCGTGGTGTTTGTTTCATTATTCTAATCTACATGTGTTATTAGTTTAATCCATAAGATTTTTTTTCATTTCAATTCAATTTGGAAATATAAGTATTGAATGTGACTAGAAATAAGAACATCCTAACTGTAACAGTAGTTATATTAAAGTGAGGACATAAATACCTTGTATCTTTCTGTTCATTGTATTAGGTACTTCTCAGATTTTCTTTAAAAAGATTTTATTTATGTATTTTCAGAGAGAGAGGAAGGGAGGGAGAAAGAGAGGGAGAGAAACACGCACGTCCCCAACTGGGGGATCTAGCCCACAAGCCAGGCATGTGCCCTGCCAGGGATTCAAACTGACGACCTTCCAGTTCACAGACCAGCACTCAGTCCACTGAGCCACACCAGCCAGGGCACTTCTCAGATGACCAGATATTCTATAAGCAGGAAGATGCTTTTGAAACACGTAACTATGTTAGGTTCTGTGTACTGAGTACATGCATAATACCAACAGGCTCTGCCCGGGCATGAACACACAAAGCAACCACTCCGCCTGGCCTCCCTGGGCCGAGGGCACTGCCTCCCGAGTCCCACACACTGACACCCCCAATGTCTAAACGGGGTTAGCTTGCAGTTACAGGCTTCTGGCACAGAAGTATCAGGGCCTGCAGGCTTATAGAGAATTGAATTGAGCATATGGTATTGGATTGGCCGGAAAGATCGTTTACTTTTTTTCCATAAAATAAAGGACGCATTTTTCATTTTCACCAATAACTTTACTGATTTGGGTATTTTTGAGTATGTCGGCTATCTCCTGGGTGGCATGACGCTGATTGTTCTCAATTGATGTCTCGATTTGATCGCTATCAACTTCAACTGGTCGACCTGACCGTGGACCATCGTCCAAAGAGAAATCTCCAGCACAAAACTCACAAACCACTTTTGACACGTTTGAGCAATCATGGCACCTTATCCATACACTACACAAATCTTTTTTTGTATTTCAGTTGCATTTTTGCCTTTCTTGAAATAATAGAGCATGATATGCTGAAAGTGTGGCATATTTTCTTTCATCTTCAATATTAAAATGGCTACATAAAAATTCATCAATTTTGATAAGTATTTTAAAAATGTATGCTGATATGACAGCTGTCACAATATAATCTAAAAAAAAATGTTTTAGGATGAAGCTAAAAAAAACAAACAAACTAAGCCTGGGCTGTTGCAGCTCAGTGGATTGAGCACAGGCCTGCACACCAAAGGATCGCCGGTTCGATTCCTGGTGAGGACACATGCCTGGGTTGCTGGCAGGGTCCCCAGTAGGGGGCACTCGAGAAGCAACCACACACTGATGCTTCTCTCCCTCTCTTTCTCCCTCCCTTCCCCTCTGCCCAAAAATAAATACATAAAATCTTAAAAAACAAAACAACCTAAGCAGAACCAGTGTACAGATAAAAACTAAACAAACTTTTTGGCCAACTCAGTATTTGAAAAGTAGTCTTTTCTAGTCCCTCATGGTTAAAAATTTTTGCAAATTAAAAAGAAAATGTATTGACTCGAGAGAAAGAGAGAGGAAGGGAGAGAGAAACATTGATTTGTTGTTCCACTTATTGATGCATTCACTGGGTGATTCTTGTATGTGCCCTGCCCAGGGATCGAACCCACAACCTTGATGTGCTGGGATGCCTCTAACCCACTGAACTACCTGGCCAGGGCAAAATATTTTTCTAAAAAAGACTGCTTAGGCAGTGGCTGGGTAGCTCAATTGGTAGAGCATTAGCTCACTGTGCCAAGGTTGTGGGTTCAATCCCCGTTCAGGGCACATACAAAAATCAATCAGTAAGTATATAAATAAATGGAAAAACATATTGATCATTCTGTCTCAGTATTAATTTTTAAATTTTTTTTAAAATTTTATTTATTTATTTTTAAAGAGGGAAGGGAAAGAGAGAGAGAAACATCAATGTGCGGTTGCTGGGGGACATGGCCTGCAACCTAGGCATGTGCCCTGACTGGGAATCGAACCTGCGATGCCTGGTTCGCAGCCCGCGCTCAATCCACTGAGCTACATCAGCCCGGGCTAATTTTTAAAATTTTTTTAAAAACTGTTTACTTGCCCTGGCTGGCGTAGCTCAGTGGATTGAGTGCGGGCTGCGAACCAAAGCATCGCAGGTTCAATTCCCAATCAGGGCACATGCCTGGGATGCAGGCCACGGCCCCCAGCAACCACACATTGATGTTTCTCTCTCTCTCTCTCTTTCTCCCTCCCTTCCCTCTCTAAAAATAAATAAATAAAATCTTTAAAAAAATTGTTTACTCATTAAGGACTTACTTCAGGGACCAAAAATACAAATTATATTTTATACTCTAGAAATACTTTTGAGGAAAACATACATTCCATCTAGCTGCAGTTCAGTTTAAGACCAAGGGGTATTTCAGGCAGGAATTTAATTAAGCTAGTGACCTGCTCCTCCTCACATGAAAATAAGAATTCTTATTTGTGTTAATAATCATTTGGGTATTAAGTACTAATTATACTTACAATAACCCAGTATCAGAGTACCAGCATTTCCAAATAAAAGCTTTTCCCCTCATCAGAAAAGCCTTATTTATAGGTGAATTTGTCTTTCTTCCTCCTCCCCTTCCCTACGGGCAGCAGGATGATGCAGATCATCTTCAAAACGAGCTGGAGCTGAGTTCAAATCCCAGCCCCGCCATTTCTGTGTCAGGGCATGCCTCAATTTCCTCTTCTGGATCAGCCTCCTGGGACCCATGCAAAGTCCCCTCCCGCACTGGATGCGGCAGAAGTGGCACTGCATGACTTCCCAGGCCAGGTCCCAAGCATCCACATGGCTTCCACTGTGCTCTGTGGAAGGTTTGGTCTAGGGGAAGCTACCCACCACGTAAGGGGTCTGACTTCCCCGAGACCACCGCAGTATGAGGAAGCCCAGGTATGAAGAGACTGAGTGGAGAGATGGAGGGAAGGCGAGAAAGAGAGAGAGGGGCTCAGCAAGCCCCCAGCTGTGCCCGCTGCCCCACGCCAGTGAGTGAAGAAGTCACCGTGGACGGCCAGTCCAGTCAAACCTGCAGGTGACTCCGCCAGTCCACGATGTGACCCCAGGGAAAGTCACCCATCCAAGTCCAGTCAACCCAGAGAACGGTGACAGATAAATGAGCCGGGGACACCGCGGGCCTTCTGTGAGCAGGGCCTCCTCTATCTTCTCTTCTTGTGGAAACAGTATCAGGTAAACCAGGTCCGGGCTTCAGGCGCTCACTATTCTCACCTCCTTCCTTATTGAAAATCTCCCCTCAGGCTAGACAGAGATCAGACGGGGCTACATACAGCGTTTCAGCCTCCGAGAGGACTCTGGATTCTGTTACTTAGTAGAGGCCACTGGTAGGTTACTCGGCTCGGAGTAACTTGAAGCATGCTCTGAAATCTTTCATAAAATTTAAGCTCCAGCCCTGGCTGGTGTGGCTCAGTGGATTGAGCGCTAGCCTGTGAACCAAAGGGTCACCAGTCGATTCCCAGTCCATGCACATGCCTGGGATGCAGGCCAGGTCCCCAGTAGGGGGCGTGCCAGAGGCAACCACACACTGATGTTTTGCTCTCTCTCCCACTCTTCTCTCTCTAAAAGTAAATAAATAAAACCTTTAAAAAATTTTTTTTAATTAAGATCAGGTTTTACCCTCTTCACTCCACGGTTACTCGTAGCAAGTTGGGTGGCATTACATTACTCAGTGGCCACCACAGGCCTCCGCCAGTGGACCAGACATGTGCCCTGCAAGAACTGAGATCTGGGGGAGTGTAGACAAGTGGACGGGTCATCATCCCATATGTGTTAGAGGCAAGAAGAAGCTGAGGACAGGTACCAAGAAAACGCTCGGGGCAGGGCCACTAACGCCAAATGACATGCGTGGAAGGTTCACAGAAGCAGAGGAATTGCCATCTTTTTGCCGTGTATAATGTGCACCTTTTTGACCAAATTTTTGAGGGAAAAATAAGGATGTGCATTATACATGGGTATAATAATCCCATGTATAATGTGCGCAAAAACGTGGGTCCGCGTTATACACAGGAGCGCATAATATACGGCAAAAATACGGTATAACCACAGACCCAAAGGGCTGCAGAAGTGACGACAATGTGTGTCCACCTGGGCCCCGGTATGGGGTCACGGGCTCCCGCGGCGTGCCCTGAAATGGTAGGAGAGGCCAGGAGGAAGCGCGGGCACGTCGCACGGCCCGGGAGCGAGCACGTGCCCTGCAGAAAGCTGCTCTGTGGAAGGGTGTGCGGACTAGCGGATGGGACACCCAGATCAGTTTCCACTCTCGCGGGACAGCTCCCACTCTCGCGGGACAGCTCCCTCACCTTCCAAGCATCTTAGTGTGACTTCACCTCTAGGCTGTGCTCCCCGCGGGGAGGAGATGACAAAATTCAAACGGCTTTTAAAAAAGAATTGTGGTAAAATATACATAGTATAACATGTACAGTCCAAACTGAAATTCTGTCCCCATTCACACTAACTCCCCATTTCCCTTCCCCGGGCCCCTGGCGACCACCATCCCACTCTCTGCTCCCGTGACTTTGCCCATTCTGTATATCTCATGTGAGTGGAATTCTAACAGAATGTGTCCTTTTGTGACTGGCTGATTTCACTTGCTATGATCATGTCCTCGAGGTTCACACAGGTTGTAGCAGGTGGCGGAATTCCCTTCCTTTTTACAGCTAAATAATATTCCATTGAATCTATATACCACAGATTGTTCATCCATTCATCTGTCGATGGCTATTTGGTTGTTTCCACCTTTTTTTAAAAAAATCCTCACCCAAGGGTATGTTTACTGATTTTAGAGAAACATCGATCAGTTGCCTCCCAAACATACCACGACCGGGAACCGAACCTGCAACCCAAGTGTGTGCCCTGACCAGGAATCAAACCCGCAGCCTTTTGGTGTACAGGACGACACTCCAACCAACTGAGCCACCCAGCCAAAGCTGACTGTTTCCACCTTTTGTCTATTGCAAATAATGCTGCTATAAACACAGGGGTACCAACGTCTGTTCAAGTCCCTGCTTTCTTTTGGGTGTATTCAGAAGTGGCATTGCTGGACCATGTGGTACTTTTATGTTTAAGTTTTTGAGGATTCACCATAGTCTTTTTCATAGCAGCTGCACCAATTTTACATTTTCACTGACAGTGCACAAGAGTGCCCATTTCTCCACAATAGCAGCGTAATGGCTGTGAGTTGCTGTCTCTTGGTTTTGATGAAAGGGGTTTTTAAAAGATCCATGGGTTCATCCTGGCCTAGGCATCAACACAGTTACTTGTCTATTCAATTCTCCAAAACCTCCCATAAATTCAAAGACCTGGCTTTTGCGAGAGTCTCCACAAAGCCTGTCCCAGGGGCAGGACACGGCCCCACACTGACAGACCCCCTGGCCCTCCTCACCCACACCCCACATACAGAAATTCTTTTTTTTTTTTTTTTAATGGAAACTAAAGCTTTTTTTTTTTTTAAATTTCATTTATTTATTTTTAGAGAGGGAAGGGGGAGAGAGAGAGAGAGAGAAATAGAGAAACATCAATGTGCGGTTGCTGGGGGACATGGCCTGCAACCTAGGCATGTGCCCTGACTGGGAATCGATACCTGATTCGCAGCCCGCGCTCAATCCACTGAGCTACGCCAGCCAGGGCTCACATACAGAAATTCTAACGTTGCAGCTGGCTTTGCACAGATGCCTTCACACCCTATGGTTACCTTGCTTCCCTCATCAAAGCTCTGCCTCCACTGGGCTCTCACACTAGACACACTGTAAATGACCCATCACCCCAAGTGCCACCTGCTGCCTTCTCCCCATCAGCAGGGTCCTTCTAAGACTCCCCAGCAGACAAGCAGTCCATCCGAGCCTACACTGTGGCCAGACCTCCTGGCCCACTCCATTCACTGGGAAGGTCCTTTCAAGAGTCAGTGAGCCCTGACCGGTGTGGCTCGGTGGGTTGGGCGTCATCCTGCAAAGCAAATGGTCGCCAGTTTGAAACCTGGTCAGGACACATGCCTGGGCTCTGAGTTTGGTCCTGGTCTGGGAGCATACAAGAGGCAAGAGATGAATGTTTCTTTCTCACATTGATGTTTCTCTCCCTCTCTTTCTCTCTGCCCTCCCCTCTCTCTAAAAATAAATAAATAAATAAAATCTTAAAAAAAAAAAAAGAGTGAAAGCCCCTTACCAGAAAAAGCCACGTCCTTAGCTCTCCTGAAGCTGAAACCCCAAAGAAATACTACCACATGACAGTTCATCTAAAGCTGAAATTTCCAGCGAGACAGAGGGTTTTACCATATAGGAAACCGCCAGCCCTCCCCAGTCACTAGCTACCTCCTCTTTCCTCTTATCTCCTCGGCTGCAGGCTTCTCACAATGGTCAGCTCTGCAGCTGGTTAACAGAGGTGATGACAGGTCCTAGAAGGGGCAGATTCTAAAATTGGGTAACCTCAATATCCACAGCAGAGCCTCGCTCACAATAAGAGCTTCGCAAAGGTCCGCTGAACAAATCAACACTTTAAGTCATCAAAACAAGACTCTCTGTCTGTCTCCTCACCACAACCAGCCCAGCTAGCGTGTGCCAGAAGTGGCGCGTGGCAACTGGGAAATATAAAATGAGCGAATGTCACATTTTCACTTTTTTAAGTTTAAAGGCATAGCAGGCAGGTACTAATAACAGCATCAGTCATGGATTTTCTTTTTTTTTTTTTTTAGGTTGATTTTTTTAAACTTTATTTGTTTATTTGTTTATTTTTAGAGAGAGGGGAAGGCTGGGATGGGGAAAGAAAAATCAATGTATGGTTGCCTCCCTAGTGGGGACCTGGCCTACAACCCAGGCCTGCGTCCTGACTGGGAATTGAACTAGCGACCCTTTGGTTCGCAGGCCAGCGCTCAATCTACTGAGCCACACCAGCCAGGGCTCAGGTTGGCTTTTTTTCCCTCGGATTCACTAACTCCCGTGAACACATACGTTGAGCTGAAGTAACACATTTAGTTTGACCCAATGATTGTTTGGTTTGCACTAGCTGACGTCTATGTTTAGGTTTCTGTAGAGATTACCTCGTGTCTTATCTCGCCTATGAGAGTCTCTCAGATTGTACAACCTCAACAGGTTGTCCCTCAGTTTATTGGGTTGGCCAAAAAGTTCGTTCAGTGTTTTTCGCTGTGATGGCTCTAGTATTTAGCTGTCTTTAACTTCATCCGAAACAATTGTGTTAGACTGCTTTGTGACAGCTGTCCTATCAGCATGCATTTAAAAAAAAAAAACTTATCAAAACTGGTGAATTTCTGTGCGGCCATTTTAACATTGAAGATGGAAGACAATATGCAACATTTTCGGCATATTATGCTCTATGATTTCAATAAAGGTAAAAACGCAACTGAAACGCAAGAAATAATTTATGCAGTGTATGGAGGAGGTGCTGTGACTGATTGAATGTGTCAAAAGTGGTTTGCGAAGTTTCTTGGTCCTACTGACATTTTGACCAAATAATTCTTTGCTGTGAGTCTGTCTGATGCATTGGAAGATGTTCAGCAGCACCCCTGGCCTCTACCCACTAGAAGTCAATAGCGGGAGAGAGCCAACACACTCAAAATATCCAAATCAATAAAGTTATTGGGGAAAATGAAAAATGTGTCTTTTATTTTATGGGGGAAAAAAACTACACGGCCTTCTGGCCAATCCAATAAGTTTGTGAGATGTTTTTCTTGTGGTCAGGCTGGGGCGGTGGGCTTGGGGGAGGACACCCGAGGAGGTGAGAGCCCGTCTCACCCACCCAGCTCGGGGCATGTGAGTTCTTTATTTCTGAGTCACAGCAAACACTTCAGCCACCCCTGACCCCCTGCAGACTGCCAGGCACTCCCCTAAGAAGGAGCCCGCCCCCCGCCGTCTGTTTGTCACCTGAGACACACATCCCATCTGCATGCTGAGGAAACGCCACTTGGTTTTAGTTAGATTCTATGTACAGTCAGCCATGTTATCACTTCAGTGCTGAATTCTTTAAACAAATACCCATGTCTTTTCACTCCCTATTCTGGGTCCCGCTCCGGGACCGGAGGCCGCTCAGGGAACGGGTCACCAGCGTTCTGGAATGCGAAATATGAAAGGAGTTGGTTCTCCAACTCCTGACTCCCGGCTAACACCCGCCGTCTCAGTCCTCACGGCCAAAATGCCTCCCTTCACTTTCAAAGCTCGTGTCGCGTTCGGTCAAGCGCCTCGGCCTCTGAGCAACGAGGGCAACGGGCGGAGCAGGACCGCGACGCCGTCACCTTCCCCAGCGCCGAGGGCCGGGCTCAACCCGCTGCGGCCCCCGCGCAAGGCTCAGCCGGCCCTTTGGGGGCTTTTAGGACCGTGCCTGGCGTTTCCGTCACTGGACAGCCCTTGCAACGGGACGGTTCACGTCTAAACCCAAGAAGGATCCAGCCCGGACCCACGCGCGGCAGCCCCGGAGGGCACAGCCCCCTCGCCCGCGGGCCGGCGCGCAGTTCTCACATGGGCGCCCGCAGGCAGCGCGAAAGCAGACCGGGCCGCGGACTGCGCCCACTTCGGGGCCGCTGTGCGCGGGAGGGTTCCCCCGCGGCAGGTGAGGGGACACCGACTGCCCGGGCAGGAGGAAGAAGCGGGCTGGAGAAACGCTGTGACCTGAACCAGGCCCCCTCCCCCTCCCCCCGGCCCCTGGGAAGGGAGAGGAGCGGTGGCGGCGACCCAACTACCATCGCTCGGGGCGCCGGGCGATTCCGGGCGGCCTCGGGAGCGGCCCCGGTGGAGACGCAGGCGGTGCGCAGGGCCGCGTTCCCGTCCCCGTCCGGGGCTCAGGCGGGACCCTGAGCGGTGCACCGGCGACCGCCCTCCACCCCCGCCGACCCCAATGCAGCCCGCGGCCCGCCCTACCTCGCCGCTTGGCGCGCACGATGCCCTTCTTCTGCAGCACGAACGTGGACCCGTTCACCAGGCTCGACACGACAGCCACGCCCAGGCCGAGCGACACGGCGGCGGGGCTCGGGCTGCGCGCCCCCTCCCCGGCCGCCGCCGCTGCCGCCGCTGCAGTCCCCATTCCGCCCGCACCCGCCCTCCGCGCCTGCGCACGCGCGCCGCCGGCCTGGGGGCGGGGGCGGGAGTCGCAGGGCGGGTTCGGGGGGCGGGGTGGGTAGGGCTCCCGGGAGCCGCAGGGGCGGGGCGGGCTCTTGTGTCTGCGGGCCCGGGCCACCGGAGTGAGAGCGGAGAGCACCGGGGTGATTCGGGGCGCGGGGTGATTCTGGTGAGTGGTGAGGAATGCGTTAAGGCTGTAGGTGGTTCTGTGGGCATACGGGGTTCCCAGATTTGGCAGACCAAAACTTGCAGGGCACCCCGTTCAGTTTCCACATCAGGTAAATACTTACGAGTGTGGCCCTGGCTGCGTAGCTCAGTTGGCTAGAACCTGGTCCCCAAACACCAAGGTTGGGGGTTTGATCCCAGGAGAGGGCACACGGGAGTATCAAGCAGTGGGTTCATCAATAAGTCGAACAACAAACGATGTTTCTCTCTCTCTCTAATAATCAATAAAAATAAAATTCTTGTTTTCCTGTTGTTCAATTACAGTTGTCCCCATTGTTCCCCATTGCTCTCTCCTGCCTCGCCCTGCTCAGTCAATACCCACCCTGTTGTCCGTTACTAGGGGTCCTTTATACATGTTCCTTATCTAGACCCTTCTTTCTCCTCTTATCTCTCTCCTTCCTCCCCTCTGGTCACTGTCAGTTTGTTCTTTATTTCCATGTCTTTGGTTCTAGTTTGCTCATTTGTTTGTTTTGTTGATTAGGTTCCACTTATAGGTATTTATCTTTTACCACCTGGCTCATTTCACTCAGCATAATGCTCTCCAGTTCCATCCATGCCGTCTCAAAGGGTAGGAGCTCCTTCTTTCTGCTGCATAGAATTCCATTGTGTAAATGGACCATAGTTTTTTGATCCATTCATTTACTGATGGGCACCTAGGTTGCTTCCAGCACTTGGGTATTGTAAATTGTGCTGCTATGAACATTGGGGTGCATAGGTTCTTTTCAATTGGTGATTCGGGATTTTTAGGGTATAACCCCAGCACTGGGATCACTGGATCAAAAGGCAGTCCCATCTTTTGAGGAAATTCCATTTTCCATAGTGCCTGAACTAGTCTGCATTCCCACCAACAGTGCGCTAAGGTTCCCTTTTCTCCACAATGTCTCCAGTAATTGTTGTTTGTTGATTTATTAATGGTAGCCATTCTGACCGATGTGAAGTGGTATCTCATTGTGGTTTTAATGTGCATCTTTCTGATGGCTAGTGATGCTGAGCATCCTTTCACATATTTATGGGCCATCTGCATGTCCTCCTTGGAGGAGTGTCTGTTCAGGTCTTTTACCCATTTTTTTATTGGATTTTTTGTCTTCTGATGTTGAGTCATCTGAGTTCTTCATATATTTTGGAGATCAAACCCTTGTCCAAGGTATCATTGGCAAATATGTTTTCCCATACGGTTGGTTCCTGTTGTATTCAGAGAGCGAGACACCAAGTGCTGGAGACTTTCTGGGTTCCAAAGATGTTATATATTGGCCAGTTTCACCTGTGCAGGGGCGAACTCTCAGAGTGTCCGAGGACACAACACCCGTCAGGGCTTCCAAGTGAGAGCCGCGCCTAATGCTTACAGCCTAGCCCTTTTATTTGCAAGCAGCAAGCAAACTTACAGAAGCGGAAGTTGCAGTTATCTTGCAGAGCACAAGGGATTATTGCTGGGTACCTAAATTTTCTTGTGAAAACTCCCTAGTTCCTTATCAGCAGGCTCCAGGTGGCTAGCTATCTTTCACTCTACTCTCATAAATCACTGTGGCTCCATCCTGGGGAGGGGGTCTGTCCGGCTCCAGCTGGCTAGCTATATTTCTTACTCCCCTTAGCCCTTTGATCTTCAAAATGCTTTTTGCTCTCAACATTAGTTTC
>PVIA01012917.1:0-35107 GCA_004024845.1 Tonatia bakeri
CAGGTCAGTGCCTGCAGGTGTGCTGGAAGATAATTTTTCAATCAACAGATCTGTTTATAGTGACACCAACCTATCTCAGTTAAGTCTTCACTTGGACTGAAACGTTGCCTCTTCCTCAGTCTCAAGCTGCTGGGCTACAGTCTGGAATGACACACCAGCTCCCCTGGGTCTCTAGGTTGCTGACTGCAGATTTGAAATTTGTCAGCCTCCATAACCTCATAAAACAATGTCTGAAAATAAGTCTCTTTACAGATGTACACACATTCTATTGGTTCTGTTTCTGTGCAGAACCCTGAATAAAACACCCTGAGTAAGAGTCAAGTTCTCACAATAGCCTCCACATCTCTTCATGGCCTGACCCAGGATCCCTTCCAGACCTCTCTTTCCACATTCCAATGTCTCGCTCTGCTATGCTGTCACCTACCAGTGTACACCTCACAGGCTTTCCCAGCTTGGGACTGTTGAACATTCACTTTAACCTGAATACCCTCAGTTCCCACTCCCTCACTTTCCTCATGTCTTCACTCAAATGTCCATGAGGACTAACCCAGCCAAGTTTTAAAAAATTCCAGCAGTCCTCAACAATTTCTCTTCTGTGTTCTGGTTCTTAGTTATTTTTCTTTTGTTTAAAATGTGTCCTTCTCTGAGAGATGATTTTAAAAAATTTCATCTTAAATATGTATCCTATTGAAAGATGAGTTTTTGACTCACCTATTCTTTCTTGTAGGAGCTTTCCCTTTCTTGTATGTCAGCCACAAGAGCAGGGATGGACACACAGCTGGTGTCCACGAAACATTAGTGGAATGAGCAAATACTCAGTACCAGGCACTTTCTCACAAGCTTTTTTTTTAGTTCAGAAAGTTACAGAGGTAGAAGAAGTGAGCCTTAGAAGAAATAGCTCAGGAAAGGAGTCACAGAGAGGATGGAGTAGTGCAGGCGATGCCTCACAGAGAGATCTGCTTTCTCTGATTTGACATATACAAATTCCTTTAATCCTCACGCAACAGTAACAGTGAAGTTTCTATTTTATAGATGAGAAAACTGAACCAAACAAAGCAGTGAAGTGGGAAACCCAGGGCCGATTCCTCCTCGCTGACCCCAGGACCAAAAACTGTTCCCTGAGCATCAGAGACGCCAGGCAGCATGATGCAGGATTCTACTTCTTCCAATTGGAGAGAGGAAAAAATGTGCAATATACTTACCGAGATAAGAAGCTGAAATTGCAGGTGACAGGTATGTCAGGGGCCCAGGAGAGGATGCTGAGTTATGGGACTTGGTCTGACAAAAGAAACAGATCACTGAGATACTTCCTGATCCAGGCCTTGGGCCCTGGGTGGTCAGAAGAGATACAGGACCCAGGCTGAGCTCAGGCCCTGAGTCAGGCGTCCCTCTCAGGTTCATACTCTAGGTTCCCAACCTCTGGGACCCAAGCACCTTCCTCTCTCCTCCTCAGAACTGACACAGAAACCAGACGTCCTCATTGCAAAGTCTCTGGAGTCTGGCCATCCTGCAGAGCTGATCTGCAGCCTGCCAGGGTCCTGCCAAGGGGGAAGACCTGTCACCTTTTCCTGGGTGGGAGCTGCTGTTGAGTCTCTGAACCACCAGAAGCTCCACTCTTCAGTGCTCACCTTCACCCCAAGGCCCCAGGACCATGGCACCAACCTTACCTGTCAGGTGAAACTTCAAGGATCAAGGGTGACTACAGAGAGAACCATCTGTCTTAATGTCTTCTGTGAGTGTTTGAGGGATGGCTGGTTCCCTGGGTGCAGTGGGACTGGTGTGTGTACATGTGTGTGTGCAAATGTCTGAGTTTACCTGAGAACACTTGTGAATGAATCTGAGTGCAGGTGGGGAGTGGGCCAGAAGGACAACAATTCTACCTTCCCGGTTCCCCCCCTCCTATCCTTGGTTTGGGGTGACTTCCATCTGCTCCTCCCCTCTGAAGCGTGGCCTTATCTTTCTGTCCCAGATGCCCCATGGAATCTCACCATAGGCGTGTCCTTCAGAAATGTCACAGGTAGGAAAGAACTCCCCTCTCTGGGGCTGAGACCTGATGGTGGGGCCTCCATGGAGCTGAGGGGGAATCAGAGCATGAATGGGATCAGATATGGGGGAGGCAAGGAGGAAAATCACCTCCCTCCCATCCTCCCTCCCTCCCTTTTTGCGTGGATGCCGACACCTGTGTTCTCCACCTTTGTCTGTCTGTCTCTCTCTTTCTATCTCTGTACTTTTATCCCCAAAGCCCTCAAGATTGTGCAAGACACATTCATTCCCATCCTGGAGGGCCAGGCTCTGCATCTGCTCTGTGTGGCTGACAGCAACCCTCCTGCACAGCTGAGCTGGTTCTGGGAGTCCCCAGACCTGAACAATGTCCCCATCTCCAGAACCTCAACCCTGGAGCTGCCTCGAGTGGGGGCTGGGGAAGAAGGAAAGTTCACTTGCCAAGCTTGGCACCCACTGGGATCCCAAAGTATCTCTCTCAGCCTCTCTGTGGCCTGTGAGTGTTGGAAATCCTGGGCTCAGGACATCTGTGTCCTGGGAGGGGAGAGGCACTGCTGACCCTTTTCCTCACTCTCCACAGTCCCCCCATGGCTGCTGGGACCCTCTTGCTCCTGGGAGGATGAGAGTCTGCACTGCAGCTGCTCCTCCCAAGCCCAGCCAGCACCCTCACTGCGCTGGCAGCTGGGGGAGGAGTTCCTGGAGTGGAACCACAGCAACTCCTCCTACACCATCACCTCCAGCTCTGTGGGGCCCTGGGCTAACAGCTCCCTGAACCTCCGAGAGGGGCTCAGTGCAGGCCTCAGGATCAGCTGTGAGGCAGAGAATGTCCACGGGGCCCAGAGTGCCAGTGTCCTGCTGCTGCCAGGTCAGGGGCCTGCTGGGGGCAGAGGCTGAGGGAGAAAGGAAGGGATTAAAGAGAGGATGGAGCTGGGGAGAGGGGCTGCAGCCAGATACTGAGTGGTTGCTAGGGCAGGACCCTCAGTCTTGTTTGGAACAGATCAGCAGGTTCTTCAAGGGGGTGGGAAGACAAGACTCTGGATGTGGGAGTGGGTTTGTTCACACCTCTCTTCTCTGCAGGGAAGTTGGTATCTGTTTCCAGAGTGGTTTCTGCAGCTCTTGGAGGTGCTGGTGTCACGGCCCTACTCTCACTGTGCTTGTGTCTCATCTTCTTTTTCATGTAAGCCCGTGTCCTGGGGAGGTACAGAGAGCTGAGTTGTGGGGAGTACAGAGAGAGGCCCCAGAGTCCCAGAAAGACAGATCTGAGTCCATATAGATTCATCCTCTGGCAAGGCAGGGAGGGTAACAGCTTTATTGAGAGAAAATTCTTGTACAGTGTACAATTCAGTGGCTTTTAGTTTTATCAGAGCTGTGCACCAATCACAACAAGAGGAGTGTGTGTGGAATAACAGGATGAAAGAAAACTTTAAAAGTTTTTCATTATGCTTAATGCATTAGGTAAGTGAAATAAGCCAGGTGATGAAAAGGAAATACCATATGATCTCACCTGTAAGAACAACCTAATTAATACAACAAAGAAACAATAAAAATAGAACCAGAGACTTGAAAATGAAGAACAAACTGACAGTGACCAGAGGTGCGGTGGGTAGTGGGATAACGGGGGAAGGAAGAGGGGAAGGGCAAGGAAAGGAACATGAATAGGGACTCATGGGCCTGACCAAGGGTGGGATTGACTGTGGGAGTGGGGGGCAGTGGGGAAAAAGGCCGGACAACTGTAACTGAACAACAAGTAATTTGAAAAATCTTTTCATTCAATCCAGATGAAAAAAAATCCACAACCCTAATGTGTGATTCCACCCACATCCTACCCCAGCCCCAGGCAGCCAGTCACTTCTTTTTGTTTCTCTAGATTTGCCCATTCTCCACATTTTGCTAAAATGGAATCATACAATACATGGTCCTTTGTGACAGACTTACTTCGCATAGCATAACATTTTCAAGGTTCATGTGTCATTATTGTATTCTTTTTTTTTAAAGATTTTACTTTTCTATTTTTAGAGAGGGAAGGGAGGGAGAAAGTGAGAGAGAGAGAAACATCAATGTGTGGTTGCTGGGGGCTGTGGCCTGCAACCCAGGAATGTGCCCTGACTGGGAATCGAACCTGCGATGCTTTGATTCGCAGCCCACACTCAATCCACTGAGCTGCGCCAGCCAGGGCTCGTTACTGTATTCTTTTATTTCTAAATAATATCCTGTGGCATGGATGGGGCACATTTTATTTCTCCATTCACTTATTCACTGAAGGACGTTTGGGTTGTTGTTAGTTTTTGGCTATCATGAATAACACTGTTATGATTGTTTTTGTACAAGTTTCTATGTGTAAGAGGGCCTTTAGTTTTGAAAATTTCGTCTAGGTCAAACACCTGGTCACAGGGAACAGAGGGCTCACTCATATATATGGAGGGTCTCCAGCTCTGGTTCTGGGTCTGGATGCCTCTGTTGTTTTATCAGGGAGTGGGGGCAGCCTGACCACCAGTGCCTGATTCACTCTGGCTGCTGCATTCTTCCCTTAGACTGAAAAACCACAGGAGGCAAGCAGCTGCGAGTGGAATGGTCACAAATGATGAAGACCCTGTCCTGAGTACAGCCGCCTGGGTGAGTGATGTGGGTGTCTTCTCATGAGGTGCAGTGGGGTGTGGTGTAGGCCCTAGGTATGTCCATTCAACGGGCCCAGACTGAGCTCCTCTGTGGTCAGCTGGACAGACAGCTGGGAGGTGACCTCCCCTTCATCTCCCAGAGCCCATGGTCAGTCTTTCTCCCTGGCCCTACTCACCATTGAAACCCACCTCACCTCTTGGTCAGGTACAGCCTGCCAGAAGCATCTCCCCCAAAGTGGTTAGTTTCCACCCATCTGGGCTGGTTACCTCACCTCTCCTCCTTTAGTTTTCCCTTTCTGGGAATGGAAATAATAAGAGTATCATTCATGCTTGGTCTCTTTGAGGATGAAATGTGTTATTATCCCTCAATAAGATCTAATCAATCATAATTCTTATCTTTTAAAAACATTATATTTATGTATTTAGACAGAGGGGAAGGGAGGGAGAAAGAAAGGGGGAGAAACATCAATGTGTGGTCTCCTCTAGCGCACCCCCTATGAGGGAACTGGCTTGCAACCCAGGCCTGTTCCCTGACTGGGAACAGAACTGGTGACCCTCTGGATCCCATGGTGGTGCTCAATTCACTGAGCCACACCAGCCAGGGCTCTGATTTTAAATAAGTAGCAAATAGTTGAGTTCATTAAGAGTGTGTGTGGAATAACAGGATGAATGAAAAACTCTTCAGTCAGCCCAACTTCTCCTTGAGCCATGTCTGTTTCCTTTTTCTCTCTCCTCTCTCCCCTCCTTTTTACTCAGGGTTCCCTGCAAAACTCTGGGACACATGAACCCTCAGATCATGAGTCACCCCCAGGGGACACCTCTGCACAAGGAGAGGAGCAGGGTACCCAGTATGTCAACCTCAGGTTTCACGGGAGGAAGAAACAGGAGCCTCAGGACAAGGAGGCCACCAGCACCTGCGTGTACTCAGAGATCAAGAAGACGAGCAAATGAGGACTCACTCAGAGCTTAGTCCTGGCCACAGGCATCACAGCCTCTCTGAGGGAAAGAAGTCTGGGAATTATTGATGAAACCTGAGGAGACCTCGTGCAACATTAACAACCACTGTAAGAGCATGTGTAGGCAGAGCAGAAAGAAGAAACGTGATGAGATTGGAGAGACTTGGGTTCAAGTGCAGGCTTCAGCAGTTCCTAAGGCATTGTCTTCAAGTGATCCACTTCCTTTTTTCCCCCTAAGTTTCCCTTCTGTACAGCAGAGGTCATACATGCTACTCAAAGACAGCTGTGAGCATTAAAGAAATCACAACCAACAGAGGTCCAGAGCTTGCATGTCTCTTTTTTGAACAGATTCTGGCAAGTTCTTGAAGCCAGGGGTGACTAGCTATAGAAAACAGGGTGGCAGCTTGTTGGTGTCATTTTCCATGCAGAACTCTTCAAAGCCTCCTCAGGGAAGGACACTGGACTCAGCTGGTGTTCCGCTGTGACGTGGCATCTTGTAGTTTCTGTGGGGTCATCTCGCCTCACTTTCGCCTGTGCCTTCTTCCAGCCCCTCCTGAGCGCCAGTCCCTTTCCCATCCCATGCACAGCCCCACTGGGATCTTTCCAACAGCCTGGCGATTGTAAACAGGAAGTGACCATGTATTTCATCACCAAATAGGATTTTTTTCGGAGACAGAAATAGCTGCAATGCAGCTGGTGCAGCTACAGTAAATCAGCAGGCATGAAGTCCTTTTCACAGAGCAGAAGCAAAAGTTTGGGGGAGGGACTGTTTCCACCATAGAGCTCTGCTGTGACCCTAGAGCGTTTCAGTAGTGCCTCCAGCACCACGTAGTGTGTTACAGCGCCACCCACAGGCCTCCCAATTCCTCACCAGATTAATTCTTCTGGTGAAACCGGGTGCACTAGGGAGCTGACCCCGCCTTTGTCCTTTACACACCCCTTCCTGATTCCCTTGCGTTAGACAACACATTCCAGACCTTTTCCCCTAGCATTCAGCGCCTCACCCAACTTCTCCCAGTGCCTTTGTTCCTTAATCCTTCTATGGTGTTTCCTACAAAAGACTCAGGTAGTTGAGATCCCCCTCCTGGAGGCCACGCCCCCTTGCTTTACTCTGGCGCACTCCACCTGTCCTTCAAACCTGAGTTCTTGCACAGATTTGTATTGAGAGAGTTAACTGAAGAAAGAGCTCATAGTCTCCCTCCTCTATATAGTTGATCTCACTCAACTTTTTCAAAAGAAAACTCTAAAACGAAACAGCCAGAATTTAATGAGCGGTACCAGAGCGCATGTGCCTAACAGTAATCTCTCTGATTGTGAGGACAGTGGTCTCCCTTATGTGGGGGGGACGTTTCAAGAGCCCCAGTCATGCCTGAAACCACAGTTAGTACCGAATCTTACATATATTGTGACTTTTTCTATACACACCTATGATAGGTTTAATTGGTAAATTAGGCACAATAAGAGATGAACAAGAGCAACTAATAAAACAGAAGAATTATAACAATATACTCTGATGAAAGTTGTGTGAATGTGTTCTCTGTCGCCCTTGAAATATCTCCTTTTTGTGCACTTACCGTTCTTCCTTTGTTGATGTGAGAAGACACCATGCCTTTGTGATGAGATACAAGGAGGTGTATGACATAGGTGACATGAACACAATCATGTGATACATGACAGTCGATCTGATACCCCGATGTGTCAGGTATCAGATGGATTTCAGCAGCAGGAATTCAAGGTGAGGAATCTGTTATGCTGATGTCTGCTTTCTCAAAGCACACATGGAGCAGAAAGTGGAACTCTGCCTGGAAGACTTGGACCTTCTAATCTAATCTATGTACCCAGCCTGAATGTTCTTCATATATATATAATTAACATATAACTATGATATATATATACACACACACACAGTGAAGTGCTCACCGCAATATGTCTGGTTAAATATTCATCACCACATAGTTACACATTTTTTTGTAATGAGAATTTTAACATTTTTTTCTCTTACAATATGCTGTCTTAGCAATTTTTAAAATATATAACATGGTATTATTAACTATATTATTACAGTTAATACCCACTCTTATTAACTATAGTCACAATGCTGTACATTACACCCTCATGATTTAATTATCTTATAACTATAAGTTTGTACTTTTGACCACCCTCATCCCTTTTGCCCTGCTCCCACCCTCAGCCTCTGGCCACCACCAATCTGTTGTCTGTATCTATGAGTTTGAATTTTAAAAATGTTTTTACATATAATTGAAATTATATGGTATTGGTCTTTCTCTGTCTGATACTTCACTTAGCATAATGCCCTCATGACCCATCCATGTTGCCGCAAAGGCAGGATTTCCTACTTTTTTTGGCAGACTAGTATTCCATTTATATATACCACATTTTCTCCATCCATTTATTTATAAATGGACACTTAGATTGCTTCTACATCTTGGCTATTATAAATGATTCTGCAGTGAACATAGGGGTGCATATGTTAATATTTTCATTTCTTCCAAATAAATGCACAGAAATGGAATTGCTGGATGTTATTATAGCTCTGTTTTTAATTTTTGAGGAACTGCCATAATGATTTACATAGCAGCTGCCCCAAGCCACATTCCCAGCTACACTGCAAGAGGGTTCCCCATTAGGACATTCTTGCCAACACTTACTATTTCTTGAGATTTTCTAGACTGCTTGGGGATGTGAATTGTGGGAAGACCGACCACAGATATCCTGCTTCCTTTAGTCCTTTGCTTGTACAAGACAGTCTTCTTTGCAGTATTTGAGGAGTCTGGGGTGGGTGGGGGAGTAGAGCTGGTTACCTCTGCCTCTGCTTCACATGTTCCCTAAGGCAGGGACAGATCCAGTTTTGTGGAGCCTGATATTTATACCAACGTTGAGATCACTGTTTCAAAATAAAAAAGGAACATGTGGCACCTATGAATTTTTCTGAAATGAGAAAATGCATAATATGAGTTGAGAAATGCTAAAAAGCAGAAAGCCAAAACATAAGCTGGTTTTAAAATTATAGACTATTACCATTAGTAGTGTGGTGTTCCTCTCTGGCACACCTACCTGAAACATTTTTATTCAAACATTTTTTTACTCAAACTCTTTGATTGCCTATTTATAGGAAAATAATTCTGTCATATAGTAATCAATATTAATATTAGATTAATACACATTATTGGTTGTTATAATAATATATTTATGTAACATAGTAAATAGAAAGAGAATTCAGTGTTTCCCTCGGCACCAATGATTGACATATCTTTTTCTCCTATGTAGTTTAAGCAAGTTTTTAAATCACACAATTTGCTACTGGGATGTGTGAACTGTTACACATCGTTATCATATTTGGGAAAAAGTTTACCAAGTTTTTTCTTGTATAAAAGAGCAGTAGGATTGCAGGTTATTTCCACACATCCCTGGAGCCCTTGCTGGGGCTTTGAGAAGGGACTGAGCACACAAGGGCCCTGAGGATGGAGCTTCCTCAACTTTAAGGTGGCACATTTACTGCTGTGCTGTGGGCCAGCCTTTGGGGTCTCCACTGAACAGAGCGAGATCTCCCATCACACACCCCACTTTAAGGAGACTTGTGCACCGTCATTGTCCCACAGACCCTCAGACTCTAGAAGACCATGACTTCTGCATCCCATGTCCCCACAGAGCAAAGTGCTTTAATGCCCAGCTTTCCTCTGGGTTCCACTTTCCACTGGAGTTGGGTCTAAATTCCTTCCTCTCCTATCAGCACTTGGTGATCTAAAGGAAATTTAAAAGTACCCTCTTCTGGAAGGTTCAGTGGTTTCAGCTGGAGGCTGCGTCCTCCCCGACCAGGGTTGAGCCACCATGACCAGTTCTGCCCACGATGACCCCTGGGAGACCCCCCCTCTTGACTTAAACATCATCTGCAAGGTGATCACTTTCACATTCACATCTGGACCACTCTTTCAACTTCTGGGGGCCTGGGCACATCCACTTGGAGGGTATGGTAAAGGGCTGAAGTTCACAGGATGATTTCTCAGCTGCCACCCCACCCCCCTGGCCTGTGGAGACCAAATTCCCCTTTCAGACAGGGTCACAGCTCTGTCACCCACGGCTTCCTCTTGGGATGTCCTCAGCTCCACCCCATAGCTGGGCATTTTCCTGCCTGACACAGGAACATAAACCCTCTCTGCCCTGTCAGTTGCAGACGTGATGTCCCTGATGCTGGGGCTTGAAGTTGACCCTGGGGTCACCATGGAGCAGAGGGGGGATCAGAGTATGAATGGTATCAGATATGGGAGAGGCAAGAATGAAAATTACCACCCTCCCTCCCTCACCTCTTGTGGGTGGATGCCTGCCCTGTGTTCTCGTCCTTGTTCTCTCTCATTCCCTCTCTCTCTCTCTCACTCTCTCTCTTGCTCTCTCTCCCTCTCTCTCTCTCCACTCTGTCCCCAAAGCACTCAAGATTGTACAAATCACATTCCATCCCATCCTGGAGGGCAAGGCTCTGTGCCTGCTCTGTGTAGCTGAGACCAACCCCCTCCCTGCAGTGCTGAGCTGATTCTGGAGTTCTCCAGTCCTGAACGTCCCCCCACCCCCACCCTGCCCCTAATCTCCAGCACCATGATCCTGGAGCTGCCTCATGTGGAGACTGTGGAAGAGGGACAGTACACCTGCCAGGCTCAGCACCCACTGAGCTCCAAGCATATTTCCTTCAGTCTCTCTGTGCAAAGTGAGTTGCAGGATAAATACTAGGGGTGGGGAGCCGAGTCAGGTGTTGGGGCTGTGGGCAGACTGAGATCTGGAGTCACAACTTCACACCCTCTCATTTTCCCCAGGACCTCCCCGTTCCTGCAAATGTGTGACTCAGGAGCAGCAGGCCTCCTGGCCCCTGGTCCTCACTCTGATCAGAGGGGGCCTCATGGAGTCTGACTTCCTTCTCACCTACGGACTCACTTGATTTTACTACACCAGGTGAGCAGCTGTCTCTCAACAGGGAAGGTCAGTGATTGACCCTGAGTTCCAGGTGGGGCTGAACAGTCCCACTTGCCTGGAGTTAGAGCTAAAGGGTCCGAGTCCCTGAGCTGAGACCTGTGTTGGCCCCACAGGTGTGGGGAACCCCAGAGAACAAGGCCGACATCCTGACTGGCCCTCCCTTCTTGTGAAGATGGCACTGAGGTGAGTCACAGAGTCCAGAGGGGCAGTTCTGGAACATCAGTGTCACCTTCTCCCTGGGAATTCCTGACTCACCTGCCTCACTTGTACCCTTGGGGTTTTAATTTGTGTAAGTGACTGAGTGACAACAAGGAGAATCAATGCTAGTGAAAGAAGGTTTTTATTCCTTTCATTTCCTGAGAAGAGGCCCTGCCAGACCAGACAGGGTCCCAGGGGAAGCACCAGGTTGCCTCAGGGAGCAGATGGAAGTGGGGGGCAGACTGGCCAGAGTCTTTATTGGTGTTTCCATGGGAAATACAAGGCAGGGCAGGGTGAACAGTTGAGGATCAGCTACTATGAAGAAATGAGGGTTTCCTTTCTTCCTGTGGGCTGGTCTCTATTTCTCTGGTCCCAGGTCCTAGGTGATTGAGGGCAGGCTGGGGTGATTGGAAATATGGGCTCAGGATTGAGTGGTTTGCACCTGATAGGCTGTTCGTGGCAGAGATCTTTCCTGACTCTGAGAATTGGCTGTTCTGGGAGGGGCTGTCTCTCCTTGTTTAGCAAGGATTTTAAGATGTCAAAACGTGTAAGATGCAGACTATAAACGAGAAGTGATGCACACCAACTGACTGCCCTTTTGTTGCTGCCTGTATCTCTCCCACTCAACTTGTCCTCTCTGTCTCCCCACCCCCTGCTCCTCTGTTTCCATCCCTAAACCCTAGATTGGGGCCTTACCCTCCCATTGCCAGAAGTTACCTGGTTAGCACCTGAGTTTCTTGTCTCCCAAACAGCGCCGTCCATGTAGACGTCCGTGCGCAGTAGAGTTGGGAGCACAGCTCTGCCTTTCAACTCAAAGATGCCAACCTTGTTATGATTACTATTTAATTATAAATAAAAATTTTATTAAGTTATACAATATAAAGTTTCTTGAGCCAAATTATGTGATTCTGAGAATGAATATAAATAAGTTAACAGTCTGGAACAAACCTGTTGTGAATGTTTGCAATGAATCCATTCCTCTCCTCTAGCAGGTTTCACAGAGTCTAGATCCAAAATGTACAAAACAGGATTCGAGTCGTTTTTAGCTCCTGAAGGATCATCCAATCCGTCCCTGCTCCCTGAGGACTAGCATCTCTTGGACGTCAGAGTAGGGAACCAGCGTCATGTGAAATTTTCCGGAACGTAAAAATGCAAATTACACTGAGTTTGGCCGAGTGTTTTACCGGCCTTGGTTTTCCATTCAGGATTTGAATGAGCCAGACCCTTGCTGAGAAGTTGAGTCAAACAGACACCCTGGGATGTAAAGTGCAGCATTGAGGATACAGACAATAATAATGTAATAACTACATATGGTCCTGGTAGGCACTGGAAATACCAAGGGGATCACTTCGTAATGTATTCGATTGTTTGACCACCATGTTGTACACCTGAAACTAATATAAAATAATATGGAATGTAAACTGTAATTAAAAAATAAAATTTAAATACAAAAGAGACACCCTTTGGCCTGTAGGATTTTTGCTTGATGCATTAGTGTATCAATTATTCCAAATCCTCCACATCAGGTTCCTACAAGGCAAGACAAAGGAGCACAGTAGGCCTGCAGAAAAGAAAATAATGGGGACCTGTAGTGATAAACAGCTTCAACGTTTGCACATCCAAAAATTAGCATTAGTGATTTTACATCATGTGAATATCACCCCCGTAAAAATTTTGTTCATTAGTTTATTTGAAATAAAACAGACACACACACACACGCACAAACTGACATACAGAAACCGACCCTCTTTTCTCTGAGATGAATTCTGTGGCCTTTCTTGAATGAGATAGTGGTTATGCCTTTTCCCTAATTCACTACTGTGCATTGTATTAAGATAGTCCTTGTTTTCTGAGGTGCATCAGACTGACCTTCTCTCTGCCCTGAGGCTTACCTTGCCTGGTACAGATTACGGGAAATTTCCTCTTTTGCCCTCATCCATACCTGTGGCTGCAGTCAACTTCCTCTCCTCTCACCACCTCATCTGTCCCTCACACCTGACCCACAGGACAGAGGATGGGCCTAGGGGATGAGGCTGTGTTGGGACCAGGTCTGCAGTCTCCAGTGTGAGAGGTTCCTCCTGTGTGGGGTAGCGTGAAGGCCAGAGGGAAACAGGATGGGGAGGGGACCTGTGGAATCGATCACCAATGAGCTGAGATTTAGTTAATCATGACTATGTAATGAGGCCTCCACACAAACCCCAAAGGACACGGTTTGGGAGCTTCAGGTTGGTGAACAGATGTAGGTGCTGGGAGAGAGGGCACTTCAGAGAAGCCATGGAAGCTCCACACCCCTTACTGCACACCCAGCCCTCTGCACCTCTTCCACCTGGCTGTTCCTGAGTCATATTCTTTTATTATAAACCTATGATCTAGCAAGTAATATGTGCTCTGAGTTCTGTGAGCTGCTGTGTTACATTAATAAATACAAAGAGGAAGAGGTCTTGGGAACCTGTGATTTATAGCTGGTTGATCAGAAGTGCAGGTGACAACCTGGACTTGAGACTGGCATCTTTCGTGGGATATGGGGGGATAGGTTACGAACTGAATCTTTAATTGTGGAATCTGGTGTTCTCTCCAGGTAGGTAGTGTCAGAATTGTGTTGATTTACTTGGTGGTGTGGGAGAAACTTGCCACTTTCACCTCCATTGAAATTCGTCTCAGAACACAAAAATGGATAATTTACATTCCTTTTCTTGTAGTAAGACTTCCGATTCAAGCGTGTGTTTTAGTTTTATCACCCATTGTCTGTCCCTTACAGCTCACATCCTTACAGACACCTTTCATGTGGTCACCTGACATGGTGGCCATGGGCTGCCCTGTGGGTTGATGCTGCTCTGGGTCAGAAGTGGAGGAAGGTATTGCTGGTGTGGTGTAAGCCGCCCTCAGTTCAGTAGACGATGCTCGTGTTCTCTGTAGCACTGGTACCAGTTTACACGTCAGGAACCGTTGCCCCACACTGTCTTCATGGGGGTTTTCACACACTTTAACATTTTTGCACTTGGAGCCAGTATAATAGTGTCTTATTGTGGTTTGAAGGTGCACTTCTGGCTGCTAATAACCTGGGGCTGCTTTTTATTTGCTTACCGGCTGGTTGTTTGCTATCTTTTATGAGGGGCAGCTCAAGTGAGCCCATTTTCCTGTGTTTTCTTCTTCTTATGTATTTTTAGAAATACCTCCTTATTCTGGAGACTGATACTTTGATGTTTACATGTGTTGTAAAACTCATTTCTCACTTGATGGCTGATGATTTAGTGTGTCTATGAAGAGTCCTTAATTGTAGCCTTGTCCAACTTTTTGATGTTTCTTTTTATAAATATTTCTATTTATATCTTGTTATGAAACCTTCCTTCCCTTAAGTTGATGGAGACATTCTGCTATATTATCTTCCATCCTCTCCATTGTCTTGTTTCTTCTAACACAGCAGGTCCTCAACTCATCTGCCCCTGATGTTAGTGCATTGTAAGAGCTAAGCATGCAATCTCATTCGAGTGCATTTGGATCACTAGTTGCCCACATGTATTATTGAAATGTTCATTGTCCCTGGACAGTAACACTGTTGGTTAGAGCATTGTCCCCATAAGCCAAGGTTCAGGGTTCGATCCTCAGGCAGGACACATGCAAGAATCAACCAATTAACGCATCAATATGTGAAACTACAAAATTGATATTTCTCTCTCTCTCTCTCTCTCTTTCTGTTTCCCTTCCTCTCTCTCTAAGCAGGATGACAGCTAGTAGGCAGGGGTGAGGGGTGAGGGGAATTGAACCAAACAGAAAAAGGACTCATGGGCATGGACAACAGTGTGGTGATTGCTTGGAGGAGAGGGGTAAAAGGAGACTAAATTATAATGGAAAAATACAATAAAGAGCAGATAAAAAATAAGACCAGAAATAAAAAAATTCTAAGGAGAAGTTTCTCTTTTCGTCACTTTTCTGCATCACCTCCTCTGACACACATGACATTTCCTGTGGTTTTGGTCTTTGCTATTTCTGGATGCCTTGTTCTGTTCCAGTGGTCTGGTGGTACCATGTATGTCAGTAAATGCCACACCATCATGTTTTCTGTGACATTTTTACTATGTCTTGAAGCCCTAAAGAGCTAGTCCTCATACATCATTCTTCTCCATGTTTGTCTTGACTGCTTTGGGGAAAATTTAATATAAATTTTACAATAGAGGTACCAAGTTTTACAGAAGTCTACTGGGAGATTGGGTGACACATTGCTTTAATTCTGCAGATTAATTTGGGTAGAGTGAACTTTTACACAATATTGTTTTAATATCCATCAACATGATGCATATTTCTTTATTTATTAAGATCTTTAATGTCCTTCCAAACAGATTTATAATCTTGTCCACTGAAAAAGTGCAGCTTATATTTTTATCATGTACATATCTGAATAGATATATTTCAGGTGTATCTTAATTTTTTGAAAAGATTTTATTTATTTATTTTCAGAGAGAGGGAGAGTGAGAGAGAAAGAGGGGGAGAGAAACATCAATGTGTGGTTACCTCTCATGCGCCCCCTACTGGGGACATGGCCCACAACTCAGACATGTGCCCTGACTGGGAATAAAACCAGAGACTTTTTGGTTTGCAGGTCAGCACTCACTCCACTGTGAGGGCCAGGTGTATCATATTTTTTGATGCTATTGTCAGTGGCATCTTGATAACATCCTACCTTTTATTACTCTGATAGAGGAATGCATTTGAATTTTGGAATTTGATTTTGTCTCTAGCAAAAGAGACAAAAACTCTCTTATTAAACCCCCCAATGTATCTCTGGATATTTGTGGATTTTCCTGTATAGAAACTCATCTATGAAGACAGACAGTTTTGTCTTCTTTTTACTTTTCATATACCCTTTCTAGACTAGAACCCAATGATATTGCATTATGTATATGCTGCTGAAGACACCCCTATCTCATTAGGGAAATTCTCCTTTATTCCTGGTTGGCTGTAAGTCTTATCATGAAGGCATTTGAAATCACCCACTGCTCACTGTTTTATCTCTTGAGATGTAATCAGTCGCGGGAAGATCAGGAACAAGCCTCACTATGGATTTCAGCAGCAGGAATTCAACATGAGGAATCTGTTATGCTGATGTGGGAGCACACATGGAGCAGAAGTGGAACTCTGCCTGGAAGACCTGGACCTTCTACTCTAACCTAAGTACCCAACCTGAGGTTTCTTAGTACATATATATTTTTGAGATACAATTGACATGTAACTTCATGATTTGATATATGTGTATATTGCAAAGTGGTCACAACATGTCTTGTTAACACCCATCACCACGTAGAGTTTCTACACTTTTTTTTCTTGTAATGAGAACTTTCAACAATTTTATTAACAATCTTAGCAATGTATACTCTCAGTGATTTTAAAACATCCAGCACAGTATTACTAAGTACATTATTATAGTTAATAGTATAATACTAATACACACTATTATTAACTACAATCACCATATTGAACATTATGTTTTTATGATATAATTGTTTTATAAGTAGAAGTTTGTACCTTTGACCACCTTCACCTATTTTTGCCCAATCTCCTTCCTTTGCCTCTGGCAACCACCCATCTATTCTGTATAAGAGATGGATTATTTTTTCAAAGTTTCTACATGATCATGAAGTCACACAGTATTTGTCTTTTTCCATTTGCTACACTTAATAAAATGCACTCATGTTCCACCCATGTACAATAGTTGCAAATGGCAGGAGTTCTTCCTTTTTTATGGTACAATAACATCCCATTGTATGTGTACCACTTTTTCTTTATCATTTATTGATGGACGAGATGTTTCTTCCACATCTTGGCTATTGTAAATGATGCCGCAATGAATGTAGAAGTGTATATGTCTTTTTAAGTTAGTATTTTCACTTTCTCTAAATAACTACTTAGAAGTGGAATTGCTGGACCTTATGACAGTTCTATTATTAATTATCCAGGACCTGCCCTACTTGTTTACACTGTGGTCCCCAATTTACATTTCTAGGAACAGTGCAGGGGGGTTCCCCTCTCTGAATATTCTTGCCAACACTTATTTCTTGTCATTTTTATAATCTAACTTTCAGTTTGCTAGACCTCTCAGTGATGTGAATTATGCAGACACAATCAAGGAAATTCTGCTTCCTTTAGTCCTTTGCTTGAACAAGACAGTCTTGTTTGCAGTGCATGAGGAGTCTGGGGTGGGTGTGGGTAGAGTTGGTTACCTCTGGGTCACATGTTCCCTTTGGTAGGGGCAGCCCCAAGTTGAGTGGAGTCTGATGGTTATGATAATGTTGAGATCACTGCTTTGAAGCAAAGAAGCAATGAGTGGCACCTATCAACTTCTCTGAAGTAAGAAAACACATCATATCAAGTAAGAAAAGCTAAATGCTGAAAACCAAAATGTAAGACAATCCCAAAATTACAGACTGTTTTTATTAGTTGTATGGATTCTTGTCTGGCACATCTGCATAACATGTTCTCTACTTTTTTTTACTACACTTTTGTTGCCTCTTCCTTTTTTTAAGATTTTATTTAGTTTTAAAGAGGGGGAAGGGAGGGAGAAAGAGAGGGAGAGAAACGTCAATGGTGGTTGCCTCCCACGCACCCCCTACTGGGGACCTGGCCCACAACTCGGCATGTGCCTCGACTAGGAAATGAACCGGTGACCCTTTGGTTCTCAGTCCTGTGCTCAATCCACTGAGCTACACCAGCTGGGCTGTTGCCTCTTTATAGAAGAATAATTCTGTCATATGTTAATAAGAATTAATATTATATTTATGTAATATAAAGAATAGAAGAGAATTCAGTATTTCCTCCAGCACAGGTGATTGAGATTTCTTTTTATCCTGTACAGTTTAAGAATCTTTGTTTTAATCAAACAACTTGTTTCTGGAATGTCTGACCTATTGCACCTCATTGTCATGTTTGGGAAAATGTTTTAAGTTTTTTTCTTTCATAAAAGAATGTAGGATTGCAGATTATTTCTGCATATCACTCCAGCCTTTGCTGGGGCTTTGAAAAGGGTTTGAGCATGTAAGAGGCCCTGAAGATAGAGTCTCATGAGCTTTACTGTGGCAAATTTGCTGCTGTGCTGAGGGCCAGCCTCTGGGGTCCCCACTGAATGGGGCAAGATCTCCCTGCACATGTCCTGTTTTAGGGGGCCTGCGTGCCATTGCCATCCCACAGACCCTCAGACCCTTGAAGAGGAACACGTGGGCATCCCAGTCCTGAAAACTTTCAGAATAAAGGTCTTTAATGCTCAGGTTTTCTCTGGGTTCCACCCTCCACTGTGGTTGGGTCTAAATTCTTTCCTCTCTTGCCAGCACTTGAACACTCTAAATTTTTAAAAAATTATCTTTTTTAGAATGTGCAATGGTTTCAGCTGGAGCATGGGTCCCCTGAGTCAACATGAACAGCTCTGACCTCTTTGATCCCTGAATGACCTCCCTCTCCACTTAAAGATCATGTGTAAGGTGATCACTTTAAAATTCACATCTGGGTGAGCCTCTCAACCGTTGGGGGCCTCAGCATATCCACCTGCAGGGTAGGGTTGGGGGATGTAAGTCAGGATGATTTCTCAGCCCTCACCACACCCCCACAGCCCATGGAGTCCAAGTTCCCCTCCAGGCCTTGTCACAGCTCTGTCACCCACAGCTTCCTGTCTGGGCTACTCAGCCCCACACCACAGCTCCCCATTTTCCTCCCTGACACAGGGACTGGGACAGCTCTGCCCTGTGAGAAGCAGACATGGTGCCCTTGCTGCTGCTGCCCCTGCTGTGGGGGGGTGAGTGGGCCTGGGAAGGGGGACAGGTAGGGGGGAGTGGCTGGGGCTGCTGCTGAGCTTCTGTGTCCCCCCAGGGTCTCTGCAGGAGAAGGAAGGCTTTGAGCTCCAAGTGCAGGAATCTGTGAGGGTGCAGGAGGGTCTGTGTGTCCACGTGCCCTGCTCTTTCTCCTACCAGTGGAGTTCATGGCTTTCCTCTAACAATCTCTATACCTCCTGGTACCGGAGTGAGTACCATACAGTCTATGATGATCCTGTGGCTACAAACAACAAATATAAACAAGTGAAGAAACAAACTGAGGGCCGATTCCTTCTCGCAGACCCAACGACCAACAACTGCTCCCTGAGCATCAGAGATGCCAGGAAGAGTGACACAGGAACCTACGTCTTCCAAGTGGAGACTGGATATTATTATGAGAAATATACTTATCAAGATAAGAAGCTGACTTTGCAAGTGACAGGTATGGTAGGGGCTCAGGAGGGGATGTTGAGACATGGGACCCAGCTTAGAACAGGAACTGGACCTTGGAACACTACTAAATACAAGAGATACAGCACCTGGGGTAAACTCGGGCCCTCAGCCACGGGTCCCAGGCAGGGTCACATTCTGGATCCTCACTGCAGACCCAGGTCCCAGGCCCCTTTCTCTCTCCTCCTCAGACCTGACACAGAAACCTGACATCCACATTCGGGGGCCTCTGGAGTCTGGCCACCCCACAAAGCTGAGCTGCAGCCTGCCAGGGTCCTGCAAAGGGGGAAGTCCTCTCATCTTCTCATGGGTGGGGAGTGCTCTTGACTCTTTGAATCCCAAGATCCTTCGCTCCTCCATGCTGATCTTCACTCCAAAGCCCAGGGACCACGGCACCATAGTCACCTGTCTGGTGACACTTGCAGGACCCAAGGTGACCACACGGGGAACCATTCGACTCAATGTCTCCTGTGAGTGTTGGAGGGGACAGCTGGTGTCCTGGGGGAAGAGGGACTGGCACACTTGAGCCTTTGTGGATTTGTGTGTAGTGTGTGTGTGTGTGTGTGTGTGTGTGTGTGTGTAGAGGAGGCTGAGCTTACATGAGAACACTTGTGCATACTCCTGAGTGCAGGAGGGGAGAGATCCAGAAGGACATCAATCCCATCTTCCTTGTTACCACCCCAACTCCTTGGGTTCAAGGTGACTTCCCTCTGCTCCTCTCCTCTGAAGTGGGGCCATATCTTTCTTTTCCAGATGCTCCACAGAACCTCACCATAGGTGTGTCCTATAGAAATGTCACAGGTAGGAAAGAACTTCTGTCTCTGGGTCTGAGACCTGCGCTGGGGCCGCCATAAAGCTGAGGGGGAATCACAGTGTGAATGAGATCAGATATGGGAGAGGCAAGAAGGGAAATCATCACTCTCCTTCCCTCACCTCTTGTTTGTGGGGGCCTGTCCCTGTGTTCTCTCTCTCCTCCCCTCCCCTCACCTCACCTCTTTTCTCTCTCTCTCTCCACTTCTCTTTCCAAAGCATTTGAGATTCTGCAAAATACCTCATCCCTTCCCATCCTGGAGGGCAAGGCTCTGCAGCTGCTCTGTGTGGCTGACAGCAACCCCCCAGCAGTGCTAAGCTGGTTCCAGGGGTCCCCATCCTCTAACGCTGCCCCCATCTCCAGCACCGCGATCCTAGAGCTGCCTCGAGTGGGGACTGGGGAAGAAGGACAGTTCACCTGCCAAGCTCAGCACCCGCTGGGCTCCCAAAGTATCTCTCTCAGCCTCTCCGTGGTCTGTGAGTGTTGGGACCCCTGGCAGCAAGGCACCTGGGTCCTGGGAGGGAAGAGGCACCACTGATCCTTCTCCTGGCTCCCCACAGACCCCCCACAGTTGCTGGGACCCTCCTGCTCCTGGGAGGACAAGGGTCTGTGCTGTAGCTGCTCCTCCCGAGCCCAGCCAACCCCCTCACTTCACTGGCAGCTGGGGGAGGAGCTGCTGGAGGAGAACCCAAGAAATGCCTCCTACACCATCACCTCCTACTCTTCGGGGCCCTGGGCCAACAGCTCCCTGAGTCTCTGTTCAGGGCTCAACGCTGGACTCAGGCTCAGCTGTGAGGCGAAGAATGCCCACGGGGCCCAGAGTGCCAGTGTCCTGCTGCTGCCAGGTCAGGGTCCTTCCGGGGGCAGAGGCTGAGGGAGTAAGGAAGGGATCAAAGGGAGGATGGAGCTGGAAAGAAGGGTTGTGGCTGCAAAGGGCATTATTTGTTAGGACGGGACCCTCCGTCGGGTGTCTGAACGGAACCTATTGCCAGTTGTGCAAGTTTTGGGAAGACCAGACACTGAGTCCTGTGAGTGGGTGGGCTCATGCCTCTTTTCTCTGCAGGGAAATCAGTATCTGTCTCCAGAGCAGTTCCTGCAGCTCTTGGAGGTGCTGGTGTCACGGCCCTACTCTTCCTGTGCTTGTGTCTCATCTTCTTTTACATGTAAGCCCGTGTCCTGGGAAGGTTCAGGGAGCTGAATCATGGGGAGTACAGAGAGAGGCCCCTGAATCCCAGAAAGGCAGAGCTGAATTCACACAGAGGGGTCATTTTTTGGGGGAGTGGATAGGATAGCAGCTTTATTGAGATAAAATTTCCATATATTTAAAAGTACAATTCAATGGCTTTTACTTCAGTCACGGAGTTGTGCACCCATCATCACAATGAATTTTAAAACTTTTCAGCAGTACAAAACAAAAACAAAACAAAACATCCCTTATTCATCATTTTGTCACCACTCTCAGCCCAGCCCCCAGGCAACCACTAATCTATATCTAGTTTCTTTAGATTTCCCCTTTCTGGACATTTCATATAAATGGGATCCCACAATCCATGGTGCATGGTGACTGGCTTTTTTTTCCCCACATAGCATGATAATTTCAAAGTTCATGTGTCATTTTTTTATGCCTTTTTGTTCCAAATTATATTCCATGGTAGGGACGGGGCACATTTTATTTGTCTCCTCTTTCATTGATGGACAGTTGGGTTGTTTCTACTTTGGGGCTCTCAGGACTAACACTGGTATGATCGCTCATGCATAAGTTTCTTCCTGTGTAGGGGCCTACAGTGATGCAAGTTTAGTCTCTGCCAAACACCTGATCATTCAGGGGATGGAGCACTCACTTATATGTCAGGAGGGTCTCTGAGTCTGGTTCTGGGATCTTGATGCATGTCGTCTTATCAAGGAGTGGGGGGCAGCCTGCCCACCTGTGCCTGAGCCATTGTGGCTCCTGATATCTTCTTTTAGAGTGAAATTCCGCAGGAAGCAAACAGGCAGGAGGCGAAAGGTCACAAATGATGAGGACCCTGTCGTGGGTATAGTCACCTGGGTGCGTGATGTGAGTATCTTCTCATGCAGGGGAGGGGGAGGGGCTGGGCATGTCCCTTCAATGAGTGTGGGCTGAGCTTCCCAGCATTATAAACTGACTCCTCTATTCTCAGCTGGACAGATAGCTGGGGTGGGCTTCCCCTTCATCTCCCAGAGCCCAGGGTCAGTCTCCTGCCCCAGATCTGCTGGCCACTCAGCCCACCTCACCTCTCTGCCAGAAACAGCCTACAGAACCTTCTCCAAAACTATTACTTTCTACCAATTATGGGCACATCACTTCACCTCTACTCATCTCAGTTTCCCTATCAATAAATGGAGATGATAATAGTATCATTTTTAGAAGATATTTTATTTTTTATTTTTAGACAGAAGGGAAGGGAGGAAGAAAGAGAGAGAGAGAAAAACATTAGTGTGTGGTTGTCTCTTGCATGTCCCTTACTGGGGACTGGCCTACAACCCAGGCATGAGCCCCGACTGGTAATTGAACTGGTAACATTTTGGTTTGCAGGCAGGCACTCAATCCACTGAGCCAGTGCTGAAAAGACTAGCATTTATACTTAAAAAAATATTTTATTTTATTTATTTTTACAGAGTAAGGAAGGGAGGGAGAAATAGAGGGAGAGAAATATCAATGTGTGGTTGTCTCTCATGTGCCCCCTACTGGGGACCTGACCTGCAAACCAAGCATGTGCCCTGACTGGGAATTGAACCAGTGACCCTTTGGTTCACAGCCCATGCTCAATCCACTGAGCTATGCCAGCCAGGGAAGATTTATACTTTTATCTGTGAGGATTAAATATGATTAGTAAACCCTCAATATGGTCTAATCAATTGGAGTATTACAATTTTTTTTAAGATTTTATTTATTTATTTTTAGAAAGGGAAGGGAGGGAGAAAGAGTGAGAAACATCAACGTGCGGTTGCTGGGGGCTGTGGCCTGCAACCCAGGCATGTGCCCTGACTGGGAATCGAACCTGGAATGCTTTGGTTCGCAGCCCGCGCTCAATCCATTGAGCTACGCCAGCCAGGGCTGTATTACAAATTTTTAAATGAATGAGCAAATAATTGAGTTCATGAGCAGTGTGTGTGGAGTAAGAAGATGAACGAAAAACTGTTTCATCAGCCCAAGTTCCCGTTGGGACCATGTCTGATGGATTCTTCTCTGATTCTCTTCTCTCCCCTTCACTCAGAGTTCCCAGCTAAACCCTGGGCCAGACGGGCCTCCAGACCTAGCGTCACCGACCAGGAATGCCTCTCCATTGAGAGAAGAGCAGGATACCCAGTACGCCAACCTCACCTTTCATGGGAGGAAGCTGTGTGAGCCTCAGAACAAGAAGGCCATCACCACCTGTGTGTACTCAGAGATCAAGAAGAGATGCCAGTGACGACGTGCTGAGAGCTCCGTCCTAGCCAGAGGCATCACAGCCTGTCTAGTGGAAAGAAGTCAGGCACTAATTGATGAAGCATGAGGAGACCTTGTGCAACATTAACATTAACCACTGTAAGAGCATCTGCTGGCAGAGCAGAAAGAAGGTGATGGGATTGGAGAAACCTGAGCTCAAGTGCAGACTTCAGCACTTCCTAAGGCATTATCTTCAAGTGATTCACTTCATTTCTTTGTCCTCAGTTTCCAATTCTGTACAGCAGAGACCACACATCATAGTCAAAGGTGGCTGTGAGCATTAAAGAAATTACAAGCAACCGAGGTCCAGGGCCTGCCTGTCTCTCTTTTTTGAACAGAAATGTCCTGGTGGCAAGTTTTCCTGAGCCAGGGGTGACCAGCCATAGAAGACAGGGTGAAAACTTGTTGCTTTCATTTTCCATCTGAGAACTTGTCAAACCCTGTACAGGGAAAACATCCCTGTCCACCTTGTGTTCTGCTCATGACGAGGTATCATAGTTTCTCTGGGTTCATCTCGCCTCACTTGTACCTGTCCATTCTCCAGCACCTACTGACTGCCAGTCCCTTCCCCATCCCATGTAAAGCCCCACAGGGATCTTTCCAACCACCTGTTAGCTGTAAGCAGGAGCTGACTAGGCATTCCATCACCAAAAAGGAATTTTTTCAGAGACAAAGGATTGAGATGCAGCCAGTGCAGCCACAGTGAGCCACGTGAGCAATCCGCGCAAAGAAGCAGCCTCCAGGGAGCCCTTTACACAGAGCAAGAGAGGAAGTTTGGGGAAAGGGGCTGTTACCACCATAGAGTGCTGCTGTGAACTTAAAGTATTTCCAGTAGGGCTGCCAGCACCATGTAGGGTGTGACAGCGCCTCCTACAGGCCTCCTGGTTCCTGGCTGGGTTTGTCCTCCACAGTAAAACTGGCCACGCCAGAGAGCTGACCCTGCCTCTGTCCTACCCAAACCGCTACCTGACTCCCTGGTCCTAGTCCTTACATCCCAGGCCCCTCCCCCTGGCATTTACCTCCTCAGCCACCTTCTCCCCGTGGCCTTTGTCCCTGAAATCTTCTATGGTGTTTCCTACAAAAGTTTTAGCAATTTCAGATCCCCTCCTGGAGGCCACGCCTCCTTGCTTTCATCTGGCACACCCCATCCTGTCCTTCAAACCCGATTCTTTAGATTAAAAGTATGGGATGAAGAAAGAGCTCCTAGTTTCCTTACTCTGCATAGTTGATCTCATTTAATTTTTGAAAACAAAGTTCTAAAACAAAAACAACCAGAGTCATGAGTGGTACCATAGTGTAGGTGTGTAACAAGTAGCTCTATGATTGTGAAGTCTGTAGTGTCCCTTAACTGTGGGTGAGATGTTTCAAGATCTCCAGTGGAATTTTGAAACCACAGATAGTACCAAGTCCTATATATATTATGACTTTTCCTGTACACACCTATGATGAAGTTTAATATATAAATTAGGCACAAAAAGATATTAACAATAACTAATGGTAAAGCAGAAGAATTATAACAATATACTGTGATAAAGGTTATGTGAATGTGGTCTCTCCCTCTCTTGAAATATCTTCTATTGCCCTGGCTGGTGTGGCTCAGTGGATTGAGTGCCGGCCTGTGAACTAAAGGGTTGCTGGTTCAATTCCCAGTCAGGGCACATGCCTGGGTTGTGGGCCAGGTCCTAGTGGGGAGCATGTGAGAGGCAACCACACATTGATGTTTCTGTCCCTCTTTCTCCCTCTTTTCCCTCTCTAAAAATAAACAAATAAAGTCTTATGAAAAAAATAACTTCTATTAATGTACTCACCCTTCTTCCTGTAGGAGACCATTCCACCAGGTGTGGGAAATATAGCCCAGCCCCTACTCAGAAAGACCAGTGGGGAGCAAGGTCTGGCACACAGGACCCACACCCACAGATAGGCTCTCCCATGGGGAATCAGGCCTGCATTGTACCTAGGCTGCTTTGAGGCTTGCTTTTGCTAAAACTCCCTCACCCTGAATTGAGGCAGCAAATGTTTACTGCATATCTTTAAAGTAACTTCCTAAAATCTATGCTAAACCTCCCAAGGATGAGTGTAACCAGTTCAACCACTTTTCCCTTTGCATTTGCAAATATCCTTCTTCTTTGATGTAATTAGCAACATCCTCTCCTTTGTTTTCTGTAAAAGGTAACTACCTAAAGTGAACCTGTGCATAGAAATTAGGACCATCCTTGATGTAATGTGCCCAGAAAGGCAATAAAAGCTTGTCCAAGCAAGGGTTGAGGCCCTCTCTCACTCAGAGAGTGGCCTGCTGTCTCCTTTTCTCCACAGACTTCTGTAGTCTGTGTGAACTTGTTTATCACAGCCACAACACATGAACCCTGCCGGCCAGGGTCTGCATCACTTCCTGTGTTGTTGTAAGGTGTCACAATGCCTTTGTGATGAGGTGTAGGGAGGTGAATCCCACAGGCATTGTGATGCAGCATGAGGCTACTACAAGGGTGACCTGAACAAAAGTCACCCAGATACTGGGACAGTAGATCTGAAGACCTAATCAGCTACTCAGTGACTCACAGGTGGGAGATGCTGGACAAAGAGACGGTTCACACCCAGGCAGGACAGACAGAGGGAGTACAAGATTCATCATACTTCTTAGAAAATTGCAAAATTTAAAACATGAATGGTTTATTTCTGGAATCTTCCATTTACTATTTTTGGACTGTGTTTGAACACAGATGACAGAAACCATGGAAAGCACAACTGTGGATAATAGGAGATGACTGTAATACAGCTGTTTATTTTCCAAAGGTCCCTAATGTTTGTTGCTGAAGTGCGTCTTATAATCATAACAAGAACCACAAGGGTTGGTCTGGCTGTCACAGGTGGGCACAGGTAACCAGGTTCTTAGTGATTGAGACAAAGAATTGAACCGAACATCCTGAGTTCACAGAAGAAAACATGGGAGCAGGCCAGCTCCAAGCAGAGATTGACCTCATGGGCTGGAGGCACTCTATTCTTATAGGGCAGATCCTTCCTAGCTAGTTTTGGTGGCCTTTACTGCGCATGTACAAGTAGTATTACTTTAAAGCTACTGCACATGTGGTCTCTCATGATTTTCCCTGATTGGTCACCAGGGAAGAGGGTCCCACAATACTACCAGATTGATCCCCGTTTCTCCTGGGGCCCCCCTGTACTAGGTTCACCTTTCCCTTCACCAGAGAATTATAGCTTTCCATGTTAGAGATTGGTGAAAAGGAAAGGAATTATTTATTCAAGTTATACGGACTTAAGAGTAATGACTTAATGTCTTCATTAAAGTCCCAAAGTCCCTTAAAACACCCACAAACACACACAGTCCTTCCTTCTCCTCTTTGCCCAGTCTGGGGTACCGTATCTCAGGGAAAGAAATGGAAGTCCTTGGCGCAGACAGATCCCAGTTTTTCCCAGTAATCCGTGCTCGGCTGGTAGACCTTCCTTGGTTCCCAGCACCATCAGCTGTGTTGCCAAGATCTCCAGCTTGGTGATTCTTCTCATTGCTGTCGGGGTGGGGGGATCCCCCCACTCTGCCAGAGCACGTGGTTCTCCTTACTGACACAGCCTCATGGTCCTCCCTACATGGCTGCAGCCGCGTGGTTCTCTGCACAATGGCTGCGGGAGTCTCTACTCAGCCAAAGCCGCGTGGTTCTCTCTCCCAGGTCAGATAGAGTCCCCACTCTGCCAGAAGTGCATTGCGCTCTCCTCAATGGCTGCCGTGTCTGGGTTTAAATCCCTGCGCCAATCTTCCTCTGCAGCCCCATTTCCGACTCCTCCCACACTCCGCCACACTTGTCCTTAATCTGCTGTCCTTTCCAGCTTTTCTGGTTGCCATCGTGGGTCTGGGCAGGTGTGGCCCCAAGTCATGCAGCCAATCATCTCCAAGCTCCCATGCAGAGGCTGTAACTCTGGGGACCTGACCTCCAGTTACGTATTGGTGGGGAAGTTATTTCCATTCCCTGGCTGAAAGCATGGCCACAGCTATTTAACATATCTATGTAACCAGTGAAAGGTTATAGATACGTTAAATGACCACTCCAGAGGCTAGCTGCAAGCCTGTTGCTATGGGAAACAGCTCTGTAAGGGGCCTGCTCCATTTGTCCCTTCCCCCAACCCACACCTGGGGCAGGGGCAGCGAGGACATCCTAATATTTTCTGAACACTTTGAGTTCTGGATGCCATTACAAATCCCTGTTTTTGGGGGCCCCCTGACTGCACCCTCCTACATGGCCACAACATTGGGTGCAAGGGGGAAATGTCCGTGGGGTGTCCACAGGTAGAATGGGCCCAGGGGAGTGCTTCAGTGACACAAAACAAGCACCTGCGTGTAGGTGATTTACTTCCTCAATTTTAGGAAGTGGCCGTGAGGAAAGGAGGGGACAGTTACAATGTGGAAATAGGAGGGCTTGGGTTCCCAACATCCAGTACAAGAACTCCAATTTCAGTATGGCAAGATGTTGAATTGTGACTTGTTTTGGTAATAACTGGTTAAATCATTCTGCTCAGTACTTGTGCTGAAAATAACAAAATTCTTTGGGAAAAAATTGAATAGAAGAAATAAAATAGAAAAAAATAATTTTAGAACTATAGAATAATTGAAAATAAATGAAAATGGGCACTTCTTAGGCTAGAAGTTTGGGGACTACTTGAATCCAGAAAATGAGACAGAATATTTAAGCCAAGGTACCCAAGTTCCCAATGGCATTTACCCACACTGATCATGTAGCTTTGGTTCTGTGGCCTTCATGACCTGGAAATGAAAGGGGCTTGGAGAGAAAGGGGAATGAAGAGAAATTCTGAGGCTCCTGGGGAGACTTCGTGTTTAATTCTTAACTTGAAATATGATCTCATAATGTAACTTATATGTTTATATAATGTAAACTATTTTAATAAGGTACCACATTATATATTTCTCATATTCATAAATGTATGATATTGTACTGTAATATATAAAAGACAATAGAAAGAACAGTATATTACTCATTGTAATAATTAGTTATATATTCATTATAATATTTATAGACATTTATACAATATAAGCTATAATAAATCTATAAGGTTTATGCAACATGAACTATATACTTTTTCACAACCAATATTTTTGGGTTCCCATGGTTGCTTTTTGTGGAAAAATTTCAAGGAAGAATAACAATAAATAGCGTGATGACAAATCAGAGGCATGAGAGGAAAAGCACAGACATGAACCCAGCCCGCTGCCATGCCTTCTTCTGACTCATCCTTTCCAAGAAGGACCCCGCCTTGCCAAAGCCCCTGTGTCCTAGGTGTCCTGCTTACCTAAAGCTCAGGCCCTTGTGCCTGTGGGCTAAATTCCTTGGCAGAGCTAACCCAGCTGTGCTCCAGGCCACAGACAGCACCAACCTTTCCTGGAGGAGCTCTCAGGTCTGGCATGGAGGATGGTGCGTCCCCTGGAGGCAGAGCCTTGACCTGCCTCATGAAGGGATAAGGTTGGGGAATGAGGGTAGTTGGCCTTCTATCCTACAGAGCAGAGGTGCACCCAAACCCTCCTCAGTCTCCCCTTGGACACCTCATCCTTGGGCAGAGGAGCCTTAATTTCAGAGACACAGTGCATTTTTCAGAGGCCACTGGGTTCTTTGCCTCTCAGGACTGAAGCTACTGTCACCTCATCCAGAAAACCTTCTGGGTCAGACCCTTCCCATTCCTTCCTTCTTTTCCTCACAAGAGTGGGTTGGTATTTTCTCTTGCTTTTAATCCCTTCCTTGTACTGTCACAGAGCTCTGCACAACAGAAAATATGATCTGTGAGTCTTTTCTGTGCCTGGCATTGTGCCCAGTCCCAGTTCAGCTCAAATGAAGAATTGAAGAATCAGAAGTCTGGTAGATATGTTCTTTTTGGAGCTGACAGATCATTCAAATAAATTCTAAGTTTCAGTTCATTCCACAAGAAGAGTAAACATTCAGATTGGGGAAAGAATTCTGTGACATCAGTGGACCACAGCAGGGAGAATGTTATCATGAACGGCAGAGCAAGCCAGGCAAGGTCAGAGGAAGTGGAGGTGGGGTAAGGAGAGGGAGATTCAATATTTCCATAAAGATGGGAGGCCTTTTTTGTCTGGAGGAACTGTAGAGGAGTTATAGGGTGAGAGTACAGTGTCCTGGGAACCCTGAGAATGAGCTCACAGCTGCACACAAGTCCAGTGACTTTCCAACCTCAAGCTGACAGCAGAGACCCACCAGAGGCACCCTCATCTGTGGGGCTGGATCAGGGTCGCCCTTTTCACTTTGAACTTCTGAGCATGAGGGGTTCCTCATCATGAGTATGAGTTCAGTCATGCCTTCTTAAGGCTCCCTGTGTGATCAGACCTGGTCTTAGGATCAGGGAAGAGAGAGAAACAGGATTTGGATTCTGGTAGGTCCAGGTTCCAGACCTTCCTGCTGTGACAGATGTTCTTAGAATTCTGACAGAGCAGAGAGAGATACCCCTCCATCTGTTCTCTGAGGAGGGTGGGGATGAACACTTGACACAGGTGACATGAGTGGGGAGTGGGATGCAAAGGGGCCCTCCTGACAGGGTGTCACCAGACCTACTGTGAGAAGACCTTCCCTTCTCTATTTGTCCCTGGGGAGAAGGAAAGCTTCTGAGAGGGGGCAGGTTTGGGAAATGACCCTCCAGAAAGAGCCATAGATAGAAATCTACTTACCAGAGAGCAGGGACTGACCCTGTGACCTCAAGGGTCCTGTACATGACCCCCACTTCTCTCATCTCGAAATCTATGAGTTTGCTGTAGATAGTGTACACCTTCTGGTTTTAGGGGGGAACCAAATGTACCATGATCATCCATCCTGTGCCCAAACAGACAAGGTCAGTACCTGAAGGAGATGATCAATGACCTTGGGCCTATTCCACCTCCTTGGGTACCTCCACCTGTGATGTTCCCTGAGAAACACAGGTGTCAAGATGGGGAAAAGAGGACAATGCTCCTTCAGGAAGGGAACACTGCTTAGGAAATCCTGTCACAAATAGAAAATGCCATCCCTGGATGGGACAGGTAGGGCCAGAGCATCATCAGCCAGAGGGCAGAGTTAAGGAGAAAGACCCCCCTGGTGTCACACATTTCTGAGCAGTGTCTCTGTTTCCTCCCTAGTGCTGGCTCAGATAGCTGATATCCACATGCTGGGGACCTTGGGATCTGGGCACAGGGGTCTGGTGAGAAAGCATGACATTCACCTTTTACTGGTAAGATTACCCAGAATCACCCTTCACTAATACACATGTTGTGATGCACTGAGTCCTGTGCATCTTTACACCATCTCCACTGGGGCCCTCCAGGTGAACTCAGCTCTTCTTTGTGCTGGTCTTTCTGGGAAAGTACCATCATCACCTGGTGGCCCATTGACCACAAAGAACAGAGTCAACTCTATAAGTAGATGGCCAGGGCAGCCTCTCTCCTCTGTGTCCCCAAGATGATCAATTGTTCCCAAGTGTGAGAGGTGCCCAGAGGTGGACACAGGGACATCCTAACTCTCTGGATACAACAGGTCCTCACTGAGATGAACTTGGAAGAGGATGTGGGGAATGGGGTGTGTGGGACCCAGAGCAGGGAGGGCATAGGGACTTGACCCAGAGGTAAACTTAGTGATTTAATATATGTATGTATCTCTGGGTGCTCACCACAATATCTCATGTTAGCATCCATCACCACATAGAATTCCACACCTCTTCTCTTATAAAGAGAACTTTTAACAATTTTCTCTCTTAGCAATTTTCAGATGTACAACACATTATTAACTGCATCATTGTAGTTGATAGTACTAATACCCAGTCTTATTAACAGCAGTCACCATGCTCTTCCTTATGTCCCCATGATTCAGTTGTATTAGGACTGAAGGTTTGTACCTGTGATCACCTCACCCATTTTTCCCTACCCACATTTACCCTCTCTGGCTACCACCCATCTGTTCTTGCTATCTGTGAGTTTTACTTTTTATTTTTATTTTTAATGTTTTATTGTATTTCTTCCTTATCATTTAGTCCCCTTGTAGTCCCCCTTACATTCACAATCACCCTACTGTTGTCCATGTCCATGAGTCCTTTTTGCTCAATCCCTCCACCCTGCAACTCCCCCCACCCCCGCCACCAGCTGTCATCTGCTCTCCACCCATGAGTCTGTCTCTGTTTGGCTTGTTAGTTCAGTTTGTTCATTGGATTCCACATATGAGTGAAATCATATGGTATTTTTTTTCTGTGACTGACATATTTCACTAAGTATAATGCTCTCCAGGGCCATCCATATTGTCACAAAGGGTAATTTCTTCTTCTGTTTTTATGACTGGATAGTATTCCACTGTGTAAATGCCCCATAGCGGTTTTATCCATCTACAGATGCACACTGAGACTGCTTCCATATCTTGGTGATTGTAAATAATGCAGCAATGAACATAGGGGTGCTCATGTTCTTTCAAATTACTGTTTTGGGTCCCTTCGGGTGTATTCCCAGAAGTCAGATGGTTGAGTCAGATGGTAGATCCATTTTTAATTGTTTAAGATATCTCCATACTGCTTTCACCTGTGGCTTCACCAATCTGCGTTCTCACCAACAGTGTAAAAGTGTTCCCCTTTCTCCACATCCTTGTCAGCACTTGTTTTTTGTTGATTGATTGATGATATCCATTCTAACAGGTATGAGAAGATATCTCATTGTGGTGTTAATTTGCATTTCTCTGATGTTTAGTGATGATGAGCATCTTTTCATTTGTCTATTGGCCATCAGTATGTCCTCTTCAGAGAAGTGTCTATTCAGGTCCTTCGCTTATTTTTTAATTGGGTTGTTTTGCTGTTGAATTTGTAATTTCTTTATAAATATTGGATATTAACCCCTTATAAGTTATATTGGTGGACATGTTCTCTCATTCTGTGGGTTGTCTTTTCATTTTGCACCCATTTTTCTTCTCTGGGACTTACCTACCTATTCTGAGTTTGATTTGTTTAAAGTTCCCCCATACAGGTGAGATCATCCAGTATTTGTCTTTCTCTGTCACATTGATTCACTTAGCATTATGGCACAATCATATTCCATTGTACAAACACCACATTTTCTTCATCCCTTCATTTACCAATGGACCCTGAGTTTGCTTCCCCATCTCGGTTATTGTAAGTGATTCTGCAGTGAACATAGGAGTGCCCAGGGCTTTCCAAGTTAGTGTTTTCATTTCCCCAAAATAAACACCCACAACTGGAATTGCTGGATCTTAGGGCAGCTGTGTTTTCAGTTTTTGAGGAACTGCCTTACTGATTTACATAGCAGCTGTTCTAACTTACTTTCCCACAAGCAGTGAAAGAAGGTTCCCTTTTTTGAACATTCTTGCAAACTCTTATTATTTCTGCCATTTTTATAATCCACATTGAGATTTTCTATACTGCTCAGTGACATGAATTGTGGGGTGCAACCATGGAAATGTGTCTCCCTTTAGTCCTTTGCTTGCACAAGACAGTGTTATTTGCAGTATGTGAAGAGTCTGGGGTGGGTGTGGGTTGAGCTGGTTACCTCTGGTTCACATGTTCCCCATGGGAGAGGCAGACCCAGGTTTTAAGATGTCTGATATTTTTACTAATGTTGAAATCAGCACTTCAATGAAGCAGCATCATGTGGCACCCATGAATTTTTCTGAAATGAGAAAATCCATTACATCAAGTAAGAGCTAAAATGCTGAAAACCAAAATGCCACCCTAATCAGACAATTACAGACTATTTTTATATTTATATTTTATTTTAATTGCTGTTCAAGTACAGTTTTCTGCCTTTTACCCCCATCCCAGCAGACTATTTTTATTAATAGTGTGGCGTTCCTGTCTGGCACAGCTACAGGGCACATGTCCCCACGTTTTTGACTAATACTGTTTCACTGCTTCTTCATAGCAGATTAATTCTGTGTTATACTAATAGATATTAATACTGCACTAGTAATTGTTATTATTACAATAATATAATATTTATATAATATAGCCAATAGAGAGAGAATTAACATTTCCTCTGGCACCAGATTGACGACAAATTTTCCTGTGAATCATATTTTGCCATGTCTAAAGCACTCCTATGTATAATGTGTGCCCATGTTTTTAGCCTAAAGGTTCAGGGGAAAATCATTTAATATTTTATTCAATTTTCAAAAGTATTTTATTTGTTTCATTTTAGAGAAGAGGAAGAAAGACACAGTGGGAAAGAAACATTAATGCATGGCTGCCTCTCGAACACACCCAACCAGGGAACTGGCCTGCAATCCAGGTGTGTGCCCTGATGGAATCAAACCTGTGACTCCTCAGTTCACAACCCAGCACTCGACCCACTAGCCACACCAGCCAAGTCTATTTATTTATTTATTTATTTATTTATATACAGAAACTAAACTGATTATCACATTTCAGGGTATTATTTTGTCTACAGATATTGTTATTGCTTTCTAGACTTACACTTTTAATGCAAAAGCACAATTAAAAAATTAGAAACATTTATATAGAAACTAAGTTAATACCACTCATGTATAATGCACATCCTTATTTTTCTCTGAAAAATTTGGGCTAAGGGGTGGTTTAGACATGGCAAAATACGGTAGTTTAAGAAACTTTCAATGACACAAGTTGTTACAGGGAATATCTGACCTGTTTCACATCATTGTCATGTTTGAGAAAATGTTTATCAAGTTTCTTTCTTCCACAAAGAACAGTAGGATTACAGGTTATTTCTGCACATCCCTGGAGCCCTTGCTGGGGCTTTGAAAATGGACCGAGCTAGTGAGGGGCACTGGGGATGGAGCTTCCTGAGTTTTAAGACTGAAAATTTGCTGCAGTGCTGAGGGCCAGAGTCTGGGGTGCCCTTGAATGGGGTGTTCCCACATCCCACTTTGAAGGCACTTGTGTGCTTTCGCTGTTCTACACACCCTCTGACCATGGAAGACCATCACTTGTGCATCTCATGTTCTCAAAGTCTCTCAGAGCAAAGCACTTTAATGCCCAACTTTCCCCCGGGTTCCACCCTCCATTGAAGTGGGTCTAATTTCCCTCTTGTCCTACCAGCACTTGGGTTGTCTAAAGAAAATTTAAAATCCTCCTTTCCCAGAATGTTCAGTGATTTTGACTGGAGGGTTGGCCTCCTGAGTTCCACCCTCCAGCCAAAAGAGTCAGGAGCAACTCTCACTGGAATGGCCCCTAGGTGACCTCGCTCTCAACTTCAACATCAACTGCAAGGTGAACACATTCAGATTCACATCTGGACAAGCTGCTCAACATCTGGGGACCATGGTAGATTCACCTGCAGGGTCGGGCTGGGGGAGGTGACACAGGATGCTTTCTCAGCCCTCACAGCATTCCCCACAGCCTGTGGAGCCCAAGTTCCCCATCCAGGCCTGGTCACAGCTCTGTCATCCACGGTTTCCTTTTGGGGTGACATTGGCTCCACCCCACAGCCAGGCATTTCACTCCCTGACACAGGGAACTGGACCCACTCAGCCAGTGAGAAGCAAACATGCTGCCCCTACTGCTGGTGCCCCTGCTGTGGGGAGGTGAGAGGGCCTGGGAAGGGGGATGGACAGGTTGGGGAGGCCTGGGGACCAATGCTGAGTGTCTGTGTCCCCCCAAGGGTCCCTGCAGCAGCAGCAGCCAGGCCATGGTACCCAAATGCAGGAATCTGTGAGCGTGCAGGAGGGTGGATGCACCAACGTGCCCTGCTCTTTCCCCTCTGCTTGAACTTCATTGTATCCCTCTGTGAATATCTACATCTACTGGTACCACAGTGGGCAGCACCCATGAAACCGGGAACTTGCGGCCACGAATGACCCAAATAAACAAGTGAAGAGAGAGACCCAGGG